>JAPMOR010114994.1:115551-153544 GCA_026543865.1 Argiope aurantia | reverse complement strand
TAGTATGTATATGTATGTATATTCTAGTATGTATATGTATGTATATTATATATAAAATGATAAAAAATATTATATATAAATTTATATATAATTATTTTTGGAAAAAAACCTATTAATTTTATTATGCTTAGTCTTGTACATGAAAGGTGTTATGAATCAATTTTATAATGAAAATTAAATATCTGCATACTAGCAATGCTTTATTGAAATAACAGATTATTGTAATATTTCAAGAAAAGAGTTATTGAAATTTTTTTAGAATATTATTTGCGAAATTTGGATTGTAAATTCTAAGATTTTTCTAATGTATATATCATTTATGATCAGAATATACTTTTTATATGATTTTTAAAAGTTAATTTTATTTTTAAAAAACTAATTTTCTAAATACTAATTTAATTTTTTTCTCTTTCAGAGAACTTCGTTTGCTTGAATCATTGGAAGGTATTTGTGAAAGGTTGTTAGATTATAATATTCATAAAGAAAGGAAAGACAGTACAAGATTTGCAAAAGGAATGAGTACAACATTTAAAGTGCTTCATGATTTAGTGTAAGTACATAAATGTTTGTATCATGTAATGTAATATTATAATAAGCATTTTGAAGGAGGCTATACTTTTGTAAGTTCAATTTATATTTCTTTCTAATTTTGTTTTCTATGCATACATAATAATTGTAATTTGGTTTATTAGATTTCTCAATAAAATATGATAAAGTAATTAATAATTTCCTGAACTTTTGGTACATAAAACTAAATAGACATTAGAATGACAATAGAAATGTCAAATTGTAGGAAAAGAGCTTTTTTAGAAAACATTTATTTCCAGAAATTCTCTATATTTTAAGCTGACTTGCAAAATTACAATTTTTACTTTATTTGATAAATTATTTTTAAGCTTATTGTAAGAATTTCATCATTTAATAGCTAATGCATCCACAGCTTCAACTGTGTTTATCTATTCTATATGTATGTAGGATTAAGGAATCACTACTATTTATAATTATGCACATTTAATTACATTTAGGACGGACAGTTACATTAACATAAAAGAAATGAACATTAAATAGATTTCGTCGAATACGTCGCAGGATTAATTCGCATGTTCTGTCGCGTCTTTCGTTCAGAGACCCGTCTCGTCTAGCATATCTTGACTTTCGTTCAGACCCGTCTCGTCTGCACTCCGTCTAACAAGCATCAACACCTGTTGGCCAGCAGATGGCGCTCATCACTACATGTATATAAGAAAAAGCAAAACACATATACTTTTATATTGTGCTATTTTTATATTAAATCTTTTGAAAAGTTTTGAGGTTCTCAAACATAATTATTTACTGATCTAAAAACTGAGGATAAACAACATTTTTAACCATAAATTCGACTCATATTCATATAGATTGAATTGAATTAATCATATAATTAATTGCAGAAATATTAAATTTCTTAGTCCATACTGGCATTTAAAGAAATCAAATCTTATGTTAAAGTAATAACACTGCTAAAAGAAGGCAACTTATGGTCTTATATAGTAATCCTTGATTTAATACTTGATGTAATAACACACACTTAGTTGTGCTGTTATTACAGTACATCTACGTGTGTAATTCATATGCATGTCTTAATATCAACTGTTACTAAAAATAAAATTCTGATTATTGTAAATTTCAGATATTGTTCAACAAAATTTTCATGTAACAAGAGCACTAAATAGAATGCCAATACGCATGAAAAGAACAATATATTTTGTAAATAATTTTGGTTATGTCTATTTCTTTTTTGTTAAAATATTTTTTTGATTTCATGCAGATTTTGTAGTGTGCAATCATATATGTGCTATTTTATGAACCTTGATACTCAAATGTACTTAAATTATCGGGTATTGAAAACTCTGCTTTTAGATATTGAATATTGATGATAAGATGGCAAAATTTTTCAAGTGAAATAAAATATTCAATGATCTTAAACTTTAAAACAGTAAAAAATAATAACAGTAAAACAATAAAAATAATTGGCCCATTAAAAATTTTAAAACATCTTAAGTATGAGACAAAAAATAGTTTTAAAAAATGCAGTATTTTTAAAAGATAGTATTTAATGGTAAACTACTGCATATACATATTAAAATATTTTCCTTTTATTTTGCATAATAAAAGCAGAAATAAAAATGTCTTAAGAAAGTATCATAATTTTAAAATTGGCAAAAGCATGCAAATGTTATATGTGATTAAAAGTGAAATAATTTTAATATTTCAACAATATTAAAAAAGATCTGATACAAATTTTGTTATAATCAGCATTGGAAAAATTAGATTCCATGATGGTGTAAAAATAGTATTGATAAAGTGATAAGTGCTGAAGACATGCTGAAAGACTGTCAAAAAAATACCCCCCCCCCTCCATTCACTGTTTTAATCGAACATATAGAAGCATTTTAATAATGTAGCTGATCCTTCCAGGTCCCAAGAAACTTGCATCAAAATTCATTTGAATCTGTCAAAGACTATGGAATTTTTAAAGTTCAAACAAGCAAACAAATCAAATAGACATTCATTTATATATATATATATAATATAATATAATATAGACTTCTAATCTAATCACATCTGACATTTAAATTTTTCTTTATTAAAAGAAATTCCCCTGTATGTTGAAGTTTATGTATATATATGAACTTCATTATTGGAATGGAGATATGTTTGAATGAAGATCGAGTCATGGTTGAGTCTGAAACTTCCGTTATTCTTATCTTACTTTAAAGAACTTAATTACTTACTTACCTTACTTTAAAAGGCTTAACTTTAAAAAAAATATTTAAGAATTTTATAAAAAATTATATATATATTGTAACATTATTTGTTGTGAAGCAGAATTCAGTTTGAAGACAGTGAAGAGACTTTTAACATTTTTTAAGTTCTTTTTAATCCATCGGGAAAGCATTATTATTTACAAGCAAAGACTCGGACATTGTGCTTCCGCCACAGCGCGTTGCAAAAACAGAAGTGGGGAAGAAGAGAGAAATAAATTATCCCTCCTCTTATATAACATGAGATATGGATAGGGAAAATATTATTTTATAGTGCTAATATATTATTAAGATTCTGATAGGGATTTCTTACGCATGTCAATCACATGTAAAGGAAACACAGGGATCTTTTAAAAAGAATGTGCTTTATTGTGGACAGTTTTTTACCCCTTCACGCCGAGCATGCTAAAGTATCGGCGTTTAGTTGATTCAGCAATTTTATAAAGCTTCTCTTGAATTAATTAAGTAGAGAAAGTGGAATTGGATCAAGAAATAAGTGAATATTTTAGAATAAAGTTATCATGGACCAAATTAAGATAAAATCTTGGAAATTAATTAAATTGAAATTAAAATTAAAATATCATTACATATATATATTTCCAAGTCATGATTATTAGGAAAATATTTAATACTGAGCTGAATGGATTAATGACACTGACATGACTGCTATAAATGCTCCATAGTTACTAGAAATTTTATTTCAAATTTCCTCTATGATGATGATTAAAATTTAAATTAAATTAAGATGAGATTAAAATTTCTATGGAAATTAGATTTCCCCCTTAAAAGTGTTAAAAATCATTCTTAGTAAATTAATTAACTTCTGTTTATTATAATTTATTTAACTTTTAAAAGATAAATAAATTATTGAAAATATTTTTCAATCTTTTATTAAATATTAATTAGCAGTTTATGTTATATATGTTTTTAAAGTGCACTACTTTCTTAAATTATAATGTAGTAAATTTCAATTAAAAAAACAACTTCAGATGTTTGAGTAATGGTCTAATTATTTCTAATTATCTTATAATAATGATATGTTATGATATTTTAAAATCAAATTTAAATCTTAATTTCTAATCTCAATCTTAATCTTCTTTTTATCTTAATTTAAATTATATTAGCTTATTCTAAATTTTTCTCTTATTTCCTGATTAAATTCAACCTTTTTTATTTAATTAATGCTACACGAGCTCTGCAAAACTGCATTAACCAGCACTTTTACATGCACTAAGTGAAGGAATAAAATTCTGTCAAGCTAGGAAAATTCTTTTTAAAGATACCTATATTTCCTTTTCCTAAGTCTATACATGTCAAAGAATCCTTATCAGAATCTCATAGTATAAAATATTGATGGGAAATATTTCAGTCTCTTTCGCTCCCTTCTGCATTTGTATTGTGATGGGAATTGACGTCAGTTTCATTGCTGCTTCTTTTTTGTACATAAATTGTCTCCCAGGATGTATTAAAATGAAATTTAAAAATTCTAAAGCATCTTCTCTATTCGACCACAAAACTGATTAAAAAAATTATGTTTTTGCATTATATATAATATGTATGTGTTCCTTGTGTCATGTGTTCATATAAGATATTTTACATAAAAATAGAAATATATAAAAATTTGAAACATGAAGTTTATATCTGATTATAAACTTAAAATTCTGACACAAGTATGTTTCTGTGTATATGTGCATGTCTGCCACATCATAAGTTCCTGTTGTTGGCAACTATCTTTCCAATGTTGAAATGTATGCTAGTATATGTAAAAGAAATATTAGAGAGAGAGAGAGCATCAGCATTGTATTTACAGTTTTCAAGAAATTCTGAAAGTTGCAATCGGAACTCTCTGCATTTTTGCTAAATCAACAATTTTTTTGAGAAAGGAGATAAGTCATGATGCTAATAAATAAATCAATTTTATCACCAGAAAGTGAAAGTTAAAGCCATAGGTTTTAAGAGATATAGGAAAAATTTAATGTTTATACATTAAATGTCATTTGACAGTTCAGATGCCTTAAATTTTTCATACATATATTTAATATATCTTCTAATTTGAAAATGAAAAATCTGCCATGATGCTATCAAATAAATACTCTTGTGACTTTTGATTTTGCATAAACTCATTGTTTTTATTTGTCTATGTTTTTTAAAACTAAATCTAGATAATTAAAAAATGTAAATAAAAAATATTGTTTGAAATGTAAAAAATGGTTAAATTTATTTTCCATTCTTTTCTTCATGGTTTCATTTGCTTTTTATGTGCAAAGATATTCTCTTCTGAGAGTATGAATAATAGTTTATTTAAAAATCAAAGTATTTGTTAAATTGTAATTCTTGCATGTATCATAATTTTTTTATACATACTCTTGTAAATTCTCATGTATCCAGTTTAAAAAATATTGTTAATTATTTCTAAATCTGTTTGAATAATTTTCTAATGATTATGTTTTTGAATAATTTTCTAATGATTATGTTAATTGATTTTCAGTTTTTTACCCTTTCTTTCTTTTAAATTTAAAAAAAAAAATTAAGAATTTGATCTTCTGATATGAGATGTTAAAAATGTTTTGATATTAAACATGTTAGAGTTTTGTTCTAACCAATTAGAGCTATTTGAAAAACTGTTATAAAATTGGAGAAAAATTAATGAGAATTTGTGGGATTCAATAAATGATTTCTTGAAAATTAGGAATATAGACCAATTTCCTTAAGAAACTTTTTTAAAATGGATTTTTTTTAAAAAGTGGCTGTGTTCACTATTAATTATTACATTACAAATAGAGATAACTTCTGTATAATTTTTGTGATTTATTTTTAGTTTGAAAATAAATCTAAAGTCTTGCATTATACAAATGTTTTATACAGACTCTTAAGTTTTGTATTATACAGATAAATGAATATAATAATATTTTTTTTATTTGTCATTTTTTAATTCATAAGAAATTATAAATGTTTGTATTAGCAAGAAAAATTGCTATTTTTGAATTATATGTATAATAAATGTTTTTTTTTCCCTTAAATACCTTTGGTTTATAATTTTGATATTTTCATCATTTTCAGTGACAAAGGTGTAAAAGTAGAGCTTGGTATACCTGAAGAGTTATGGGATAAACCTTCTGCGGAGGTTACTAATTTGAAAATGCAGGTCTGAATTAATTTTTATTTGTTTCAATGTTCTAATTAAAATGAAAATTCTAACTGATGTTTTTCTTAATTTTTGTAAAACCATTAATTTTTTTGGAGGCTACTACTTTATAAGCAAAACCTAAAATTTAATTATCTTATTTTAAAGAATATACTTACCTTGAATTTTTACCTATTTTAAGAATTGAAAATAATCTCTTATCTAGATACTTATATATGCTAATTATTTCAAGCTACACCTATTTTTTAAAGTTCATCTTTTTAAAAATTCTTATTTTATTCAATGCTGTAAATATTTCAATTTGGTTATCAAGAAATAGGAATCTTTAGCTAATGAATTTCCAGTAAATTTTAAGCATCTACTTTTCTGAAAAATGTTTTGAATGAATAAGTACAAAACGTAAACTTATTTATTTATATATGCACAATTTAATTTCCATTTGTAGGGAGGAAATTTTATTCTACTTTTTTAAAGGTAAACATTGTTAAATCTTTATTAAAATTGGAAGAAAATAAAGGAAATAAGCATTTATATATACATTTATTAATTATTTTTACAATAATTTAATTGTATAATATTAATATTATTATTATATTAATATTTTGTTAATTACAAAAAAAAAGGCAGATGTATGATTTCTTTAATTTCTGAATTCCACTCTTCTGGATTCTTGTAGATGTAATTCATTTGCTTAAAGAATTTTAATGTTATACATGGCATACCAAATAGGAATTGAAATCCATTTCCTTTCCATCTTGTAAATTAAAACTAAGGTGCAAGCCTTTGGGAGCATGTTGTGCAAAATTGATCTGGTAACTTAGAATATTCATCTAATTAAACAGGAAAAGTTTATTTTTTTCTTTGTAAATGTAAAAAAGTTATAAAAATTCTTTTCAGCATTTGGTATAATCAATATAATTTGGTTAAAAAAGAAATGTTTTTAATTTTCATGCATTTTTTTTATGCCTCTCAATAATTTTCAATGAAATGGACAAATTTTTTTCATGAAATTTTAAATGATCTCTAATATTTGCTTTTCCAGTGTGAAAATTTATTAGAAAAACATGAAGCTGATATTGAAGATTGGTATTTCAATTATCAAGATGTACCTTTAAAAGAATTTTTATGTGTTGATAAAGCTTTACAAAAAGGAGATACCAGTAAGTACCATATCATCTAGAGTTTGCTACAAAATGTTTGTAAAACTAGTCATTGAAAATGGATGATATTTTTAATGTTGGTTCTGATGTAATTTTGCCATATTTATGTGCAATTTTTCATTGTGATTTTTTTTTGATTATAATATTTTATTCCTAATAAAAATTGAAGAAATTATCAACTATTACATAGAATTGATACTATTTAAGTACATTTATATAAAAAAATTTCTGCTTTTAATTATTTTTTAAATTACGATGTTCTCATTAATAGCTGAAAAATGAAATTATTTCACAGTTTTGTTTTAAAAAAATGCATCATATGAGGAAGAAAATTGCTTTTTATGTATGTTTGGGAGCGACCGAAATCTTTTAGGTTATCTGCTACTATTGCATTTTTAGGGAAACTGAAAACAAAATGTATTTTTAAATGCTTTGAAAATCATGGGCATGATGCAGGAAAGGCATTCTCTTTCTTTCTCTCTCTCTCACACATGCACCATTCCAATTTAACAATTACTATAGGGGTTAACAATGATTAGCAGACTCGTATGAATTACATTGTCGGAAATTCATCATGACTGCCAATGTGTTAATAATTTGAAAAGCATAATACACCTCTTTGTGCATAAATTGTAATCTAAAGTTGCAAAAAATATAATAATTAGACACTTTGTGAATAGATATATTACTGGTTTTTTTCCCTGATTTATTTCTGATATTTTAAAAAAAGAAAGATAATCTAAAATTTTAGCTTAATTGAGATTAAAAGAGGATGAAAAATATTTATGGAATTTATACTATCCTGCGGATTTAAGACAGTTTTGTTTTTAATTACATTTATGCTATAAACAAAGCATTATGTTAATATTAGCATTGCCATTGGCCTAATAATTTTCCATGTTCACATTTCTTTTATATTACTTAAAAACTTTATTGATAGGAATTCAAAATTACTAACAGTACACTTTTGAGTATTTAAATGTGTAATTTTTGAAATAATGATAATAAACTCTCTGGTATGTTTCCCTCCCTGGTTTATTTATGAATCAATGATTTTATATGGTTGTCAAAGAATTTATAGACTTTTAGTAATTTTTTTAACAAGACTTTTTAAATATGTTTTGATATAAATATTCTTATTATGAGACGGTATTTCAGTTTTTATTCTTATAGTACACAGGATGACCATTCTAATTATAGCCTATTAGTTAATTTCTAAATATTCAGAAATGGGCACATGCTTTCAATTGGAAAATTACTGTAAATGTGATAATTGCATTTTATGTTGTTTGTTTCAATCAGTGTACTTCTAAAAAATTATGAAATTTTAATTTTTATCTACTTTATGGGTTCTATCAGTTGGATTCTTTTATACTCAGAAATATTCTTGAGATATAGCTTCATAATTCAGTTACTTTTAACTGCAGAAGAATTGAGCTTCTTCTTTTTTTTAATTTAAGATATTAAGGTTCCGAGGATATTTTACTTTATATCATTGATAGGGTAATGGCTTTATAAGAATTCAGACTTCTAAATTTTTTCAAGAATATATTTATTAACTTAAAAGAATAAATTATAATCTTTTTATGTCATTTAGAGTATTGTCCCAAATGGAAATATATATTCCAAACTGAATATATGTGTCTTACTTTAAAATTTAGAAATCAGTTATTGCACCTTGATGAGAAAGTACGTTCTGTATAATGCAACTTGAAGTTGAACACTAATGTAATAACTCTCAATACTGCATTAATTTTTGAAAAGTAATTCATATGTTAATATATATATATATATATTAATTAAATACATCATTTCTAGGTTGCCTTGATGAAACTTATGTGCCACCACCTCCTGAAAAGAAAGGAGATTCTAAAGTTGGAGGAAAAAGTAAAAAGAAATCCAAAAAATCAGTGAAGAAAGATATTAAAGATGAGAAAAATAAAAAAGGTGAAACAAAAGATGAATTATAGCTACTTAGAGCCAGTATTTTTAAGATTGTACTTTAGTCATTTTATACTTAATAGAAAATAAATTTTTTATATTGCTTTATTTAAATTAATGTGTGTTGCACATTTTTTTCTGAGTATATTTGCATTTTCTGAATAAATTATAATAAAACTTATAATTAGAAATACAAATAATAAGATTAAAAACAGACACTAATAATGTATATTAATTATCATATAAATTTAATTTAATTTCTACTAAAAAAATAAAATAATCAAGAATTTTGAATTTTGAAATAGGAATCATGAATTTTGTAAATAGGATGCTGAAATATTTAATAAATGGGGAAGAACTAAAAATTTAAAAACAATAAGATGACATATGTTGATGAGTGGAAGTTCATGAAATTTTTGAGTACATGAATACATTTCTTACAAAGAAAAAAATTCTTTGAGAAATTAGATTGTAACAATAACTTAAGAGTAATTTAATATAACATAATTTCCTCTATACTATCTTTTCAATAATTCTCTGACTGTGTTTTTTAAGCCTTAATTTTTTTTGAAAATGAAAGCTTGAAGAAACTACATTCATTTTAAATACCATTGATTTGTGTACTCTAAAATCATATGAATTTGCTTCTTCAAAACTGTGATGCATTTAAAACATTATGAAAATAAATTATACTGTATGGAATGTTATATACTGTATGAATGTACTTTATTTTGAAATCATAAAATAAAAGTCCAAGTTAAAATAAGGATTTATAAAGAAAAAAAATGACCAACAAATTTGAAATTTGACCCTGGAATTTGGAGCTTATGAAAATACCCAGTTAAAATATTGATGCCATATTAAAATTCTCAACTACAACAATGCAAACATCCCCTTCATTAGAAAAGTAAAAAAATCCTCATTTTCATAGTGAATATCACATGACTCTTCAATTAGATGAATCACAAAATCAAATGAAGGTTAGCAATCATGATGAAGAACTTAAGAGATATTATGTATGAAATCAGAATGAGTAAGAAATAGTTATTAAATTCAGAAGGGAACCATGGGCTTGATAAAAGAAACAGTTGTACAGGTTTTTTTAAATGCAAATAATAAAATGTAGATATTGGAACAGTAGTATCTGCTACATTTCCTTAATCATTAGGAAAATTATAATTTTGAAAGTTTTAATCTAATTATTTCTTTTTTGTTAGAAAATACCTTCATATTTATTCATCAAATATAACATTCAAGCTTTTCATGCTTAATATGTCAATTAGCATTATTAAGCAAAAATTCTTGAAGTCTAATAAATCAGTACTCGTAAAATGATAACTTTGAAATTTTATGAGCCATAAAAAATATTTTGAGATCAATGTTCTTGGAATTTGGGAATTTATTAAAAAAACTATTTTCTTCTTGCATTTCCCAGAATCCCAGTCTGCAATTTATTAAAATATAATCTTTTTTATCTAACGATGCTTCAATTGGATTCTCTGTTATTGCAGCAATGTCAAAAAATCAAATTACATTTTTATTTTTTAATAAAATTAGCAAATTTTCAAAAGTAGTATCAAAGTTGTCATTGCATTTGATTTTCATTCTTTTTACCATGTGAAAGCATTTTACAGGTCATGGAAAGTGCTGTTTTATAACTGAGGACATTATTTTGATAAAGAAAATTAAAAATACAGTTACATTCATGTTTTAATAGTGATGTGAACAATTCTCATGTAGTTTCATTAAAAAAAATGTTGGTTAGTATTACATTATTGAACAGTAGAAAATATTCTTGGAAGAACAGTCCTGAAGAATCATTATGAAAATGAAAGGAACAGTGAATACATCATTCAATGAATATATTTGATTAGACAATATATATATATATATATATATAGATATATATATATATAGACATTTTTTTAACTGTCTAAAAATACTATTTAACTCAGATCAAAGAACAATATGAAATTTTGAAATTTATTAATTAAATTGTACTTATCAATTACTGAATAATGAAAAAGAAATGATGAACAATGTTGAAAGTTATTAGAGGATGTTAAAATGAAGTCAGAACAAGCAAATTGATTCTGGATGTTGAAGAACATCTAAGAATTATTTTGAGCTATTATGGTAAATCTTTTCCAAAAATGATCTCAATAAATCAATGAAGCAAGAACCAGAAAATGGTGAAGTTAACTTTTCTGAAAATGACAAACAAAAAGAAATAGCAGTATTTTTTAAGAGTATTTTTAACCTCTTTTACAGAAAATTTAAGAGCAAACAAATAGAAAACATCAATTGGATGATTTTTCTCTTATAAATATTAATTCATTTACTTGTAAATTTATTATTTTCATGAGGGATTTACAAATTGCATGACAAGATGATCTAAAATTAATGTAATTTTAAAATAATTATTAATGTTACAAAATTAAAAAGATTGCAGAATTTCAAGAAAAAAGAAAAAATCTTTATATAAGATTTTTTTTAAAAAAAATTCAATATTAGCAGTTATAAGGCCTCTATTCATTAATCAAGTTGCTTAATTTATCAATATAATTATAAAACTGAAAAGGAAATCCAAGGCATGGCCAGGAAAATTACATTATGCACCAAATGCAATTATATCTTATTGAAATGAAGATTTAAATTGAAAATAGACAGTATTTTTAAGTGATGAAAACAGTTTTAAAAAATGCATGATTCCTGAAAAACATTGTAATTGAGAATAAATAATGGCAAATTAAAAAAAAAAAAACAATTTCAATTTAAATAATGAGAAAAACATGCTGACAAATAGACAAAGCCACAAAGAATAAGTTAAATACTCTACTAAAACAAATGAACCAGGAAACAAATTAAATTGAACATCAATAAAATATTAAAGGTTCTTAAGTTTACAGAAATTAAAAAAAAGATTAATTTATTAAAGCAATTTCACTAAAACGTAATTTTTAAAAATAATAAACTATTTCAAATAAAAAATTAGATGGTCATGATAGGTATGAAGGTTTAAAGTAAGATAGAAAAATAGATATAAATATAAAAAGTAGTCTACAGTAATAAAGCAAAAGTTAGTGACATCTGGAATATAAAGTTTTTTACAAAGTAATGAGATTAAAAAAATTATATTTTTATATAATGTTTTAATTTTGTTAGTTATATTTAATAAAAATGTTTGGACACTGTAACATTTAAATATATATATATGTTCCAAAAGTATCAAAGCTTCTTAAAATTAAAGCATATTTTTTACTTAAAAATTAGGTTTATATCTAAAATTATTTTGGAGAATAATTATAAACTTCTAAAAAAGTAAAATGTTTAGGCAAAATTAAAAAAAAATTATAAATAATTTTAATTTTTTAAAAAGTTTAATAGAAAAGTGTAAAATGAATTTAAAGTTTATGGTAAACAATAGGATGAAATATTCTATTTACTTACAAAATGAAATAGTATTTAAAATACATTTATAAACAGTACCAGTAAAGTACAGTCATACTAGGCAACTCATGAGAGTGATAATGGAGAGCTGTTATACATCTTGTTCAACAACAATAAAACTCATTGATTCATAAAACTTCTGTTGCTTATAGAAAATAAAGAATTGGGAGCATTTAACTGTAAATGTACCATAAAATAGGTTACAAAGTATGTTTAAAATAATTATACCATACAAAAAATATTTCATTAAGATTAAAGATAATGGATTTTTATATCAAATCTGTAATACTTGTTTATGCATATAAAAATATAAATGTATATTTACGAAAGGCATTTATATTTTTCTTTCCCTAAAGGTGCTAGGGTATGCCCATGACTTCTTAAAAGCTTTTTCAAGCATGCAGAAATCAGCTTGAGAAATTGTCTCAATATAGAAACTTAGTTTTAATTGCAAAGGAGAAATTTTATTTGGATAAATGAAATCAGTAGGTCCAAGGGATTAAACAAAAATTTTGAGACTTTTTCAGAAATATATTTATTGATTCAATTAAGATAATAATAATAGTTGTTTCATTAAAAAAATTTCTCTAACTGGAAATATATGATTATCTCTAAGGGTTTAGTTATTAGCTACTACCTTATAATTAGTATGGATAACTTGTATACTTATTTCACTTATTAATCTCCACTCTGATTTCTTACAAATGTTCATAAACACTGTAATTAATCATTTGAAATCTTGATTTTAAATTATTAGTGCATTTTTTTAAAGAAATCAGATACAAATATTTATGCATTCATTTTTATTTCAACATAAATACAATGCAATTTCATAAATTGCATTTAAGTACATAAAACATCACAATACACAACAAGAGTAAAATGCATTGAACACCAACATGGATAATATATGTGGAAACAAAACAAAACTGCATTTATTCTTTAAAAATGCTATTGAGCATTTAAAATAGATATAATTATCATGTTTATAAAAATTGTGCTCAGAAGATGTACAGATTAGTTTCCATAAATTGGAATGCAATGGTCAACAGATATATATTATATTATCATGTATTTCAAACAAAATATCAATTTTTTAAAAAGAATTTCTTAGTATAAAATACGTTTTTATATCAAATAGATTTAGTTAATCGATAAAAAAAAAGCAGTTTTCCTCATTTAGCAACATCTTAAAATTCAGCTTAGATTAATGCTTTAGAAAAATTTTATTATTTTACCTCAAATGTTCTTAATTTTTTCACTAAGTTCTTTTTTTTTATTTCTGTGTTTAAATTTTTATAATAAAATAATTATTCATATTCTGAATAAATGTATTGTATTACATTAAATAATTATTTAATGCATTAAAGGCATTAAATTGCTCTTTTTGAAATTTATAGTAAGAAGTAGAAAATTATCTAATAAACAAGACAAAAATTAAAGAAAGCAACAATAAAATTAATCCAAATATTAAGTATTTTGCATTTGTAGGTAATTAGCTGCCCTTATAAATCTAAAATTTCAATAGAAATTTTGAGTAACTTTCAATCAGAAACTGGTACAAAAATTGATTTCTCTCATGCAATTGCAAAAAATTATGATTAAATGCAACAATAAAAAAATATTAGTTTTTAAAATATGAATAATAAATAAAATATTAATAACTAAAAGTTTATTAATATTATTTATAATAATATTAAATTGAAATAGTATTTTTTACAGGTAAAAAAAAATTAAATAGTAGTTTTATCCAACAGAGATCTTGACATAATAACAAAAGTATTAAATTTGAAATTTTCTTTATGGGGAATTTAGAAAATAATATTAAAGTAAATAGGAAAAATGTATTTAAATGATGGGATTTGAGTTAAAACATAACATGAATAAATAAGCAATTTCTACTTAAATTAAATCATTCAATTCAACTGATTAAATTTGAAAAAAAAAAGAACAATAGCTATTTGAATTTCCAAAAACATTTATGCTTAAATTTTTTTCCCCAATTTAATTCAAAGAAAAATTTAGATATCTTAAATAAATTATTTAATTTAAATAAATCATTTACCCAAAAAATCATGAAATTTAGCATTTTAATTAGGTAAGCTTCTATTGTTTTACAAAACAGGAAATTCAGGCTCAAGTCTTCAGCTAAGATATTATTTGGATTTTTTTTTGTATTATTCAAATTATTAAGACCTCTATGCTACATTACTATTTCAAATGTCATTCATGAGATTCAATAACTTTCAATAATTTATAATGATTAAAAAATTGAAATAACAGGAAGTTTTTCATTGATTTCTATTTGGCACATATTGAATGACTCACACTGGTAAGAAATATATCAGTACTAACATATATAATAAAGAAATATTTCTTGAATATTACTAGAAAACACATAGTAAATATCTATTATAATGTAATACAACCTAGTTATAAAATACTATATACCTTGATAAGCGATCACCCTTTAAAAATAAGACATTAGACAGTTTAAGAACACTATGGTTTAGCAGAACTCAATGAACAATTTTTTTTAATCTAGCAGGGACTTATAAATACTGACACATATACATAAGTGCATACAAGCAGAATGCTGTACTATATTTGTAACTGAAGTACCCATTTTCAACACTGAGCGACTGCTAACATTTAACAATTCTAAATTCATATATTTGAAATATGGCACAAATAAGTAGTATTTACACCATATACAAATCTGACCATGTCTGGTTTATAAATTAAAAGCAGTTTCCTTATTAATAGATATGAAAAGAAAAGATTTTAAATATGCTTTAAAGATATAATCTTTTCTCCAGCATCAGTTACAATCCTTTTAAAAGATAAAACTACTAACTAGATCATTGCAATGACATAGAATTGACTAGAGGATCAATTTTGAACTACAATTTAAGAATATGAAAATGCTTTAGTTTGCAATCCCATATATATTAAAGGATTGATTCCATAAATGTAGTTTGATTCCCACACAGATCTAATTAATTTTTTCATTGTGTGTTTCTGAACGAGAAGATACTTTAAAAAAGTCATAATGGCAAATCAAGGTAATTTCTTTACTGAATTGCTGAGTATTTCTCTTTTTTATGCCAAGAATAAAATTTAAGAAAGGCAAGTTCTTTGTAAAATTTATACTTACAAATTCAAACTAAAAAATCTAGGTAATTTACCAGTTCTCTTCTGCAACCAATAATCATAAGACAACTTGACAAAAATAATCACAATAATAACTCCCATAAGTCCATTCACAATATCTAAAGGATTTACAAGCTGAACCTGTTGAGGACATAATTGTGATTTCTTTAGTCGATATATGGGTAAATTAGCATAAATACCACTATCAGCTGAGCAGCATATCCCATCAAAGTTTCGAACAGTTCGGTAATTATCTTGCAGCCAAGCCTGGAAGCGAACTGTGTTGCAGTCACAAGTCCAAGGGTTTCCAGAAAGATACAATTCATCTAAAAGACCACCTCGAATTTGTTCTAGTATATGAATTGGTATTTCTGTCAAACGATTATTCGAGAGATGTAGGGCTACCAAGTTCTTTAAAAGCCAGTTTCCTTCAAGACCTTTTACTGAATCTATGATGTTATTATTCAAATACAAAAATGAGACATCAGACCATAGGGTGGCATTGATGTGATCAATATTCAAAGACCTGATCTTGTTGTTATAAAGGTTAAGGGCCTTTGTTTTGTAAGGAACAACTTCAGGCAATCTGACAAATCCTCGACTGCTGCAGTCTACTGTAACAACCAATTTGTCTTTGGAAATTGTGCAATTACACATAGTAGCATTACATGTGGGACTCTCTTGAATTTTTAATTGCAAATAGAGGATTTCAAGTGCATGTTGAACTGTATAATTTTGCAAATCATGTGGTTCAATACATTTTGCCCCTTCTTTGTAAGTTTCATACTTTTTAAGCCAGTCATGCAGGGGAAGCAACTTTTTATCACATACCCATAAATTGCCTGAAAGATAATACACAAAATATAAATAAACATACAAAGTTACAATTATATATATATTTTTAAAAATTCAATTTAATGGAATATCAAAATTTAAATCAGCATGAAGTATTATTTAATTGCAATGAAGTGTATGGTACAAGTATATAACTTTTTTCAGAGTACTGATTAATAAACTTTTCTAGCTTTTAGTTGATACGTAAATTTCATAAAGTTTTAATGTTTTAAATTTGATTTTACTTTGAGCAGCATAAATTCACAGGATGAATCAATATTATTATTTAATTTCATTATTATTCAATTCAATTTAATTATTACAACTAATTATTTATTTATTATTTTGGATATTTGAATTCGAAAAATTTGTTATTCAGGAGAAGAATAGTAAAGGAATTTAAAAATCTGATAGAACTAATATTGGGTTTGATGGAAAATAATGACGTGAAATCCATCTTTTTGCATCTAAACTAAAGAATCAGAAACGTATGATAGATTTGCTTATGATTTCAACTATTTTGTGTAAGAAGAAGAAGGTTGCAAGAATTACAGAAGTTAATCTTGGATAAATAAAAAAGATAATTTATTTATCATCTTTTTGCTTATTTTATCTTAGACAAAGTACTTCAATTTTAGATAGATAAATGACTGTACGGCATATTCAGGATACAATTTTCTTCAGTAATGTGATTAAAAAAAAAAGCATTTTTAAATGTTTTTTTTAAAATTTTATTATTATTATTTCCATTTTTATTAACTATTAAAGAAATTTATTTCACAAGTTAAATACAGATATAATTTAAACAGAAATACTTTTTATTTTATTTGAATGTTTGCTTTCCTCATGTGGATCATAAAAATACACACATTTAAATAAATTATGATAATTATCAATCTATATATAAAACACCAACATACGGCACAAATCACTATTATTATTTATTGCTGAAGGCAACAATCAAATGCAAACAAATCTGTATATGAACTCTCAAACTGCTTCATTAAAAGCTTTTATAGCTGCATTTAATTCAATGCTTCACTAACTAATAGAGCTGCAAAATATTGTCAGAAATACTTTGTAGATGGCTCATTAAAAGCTCCCTTTAGTCAAAGACAACAAGATGTAAAAATAAAGAAATAAAATAAAATAAGTATAAAATAGAAGGTTTAATTGAGCAAAGTCATCAGATAGAAAATCATTATGATTCAATTATGAAAACTGATTATCATATCTTTCAAAATTATTATCTCATAAAAATGGTTTTTATAATCTTAAAACTAAAATTACCTTTTTAATGATATTAATTGTCTTCTAAAATATTCATTTTTAATAAATTTTTAAAATTTAATTTGATATTTAATCAGTAAAATATTTTTATGATTAAATAAAATTCAATCTAATTCCAATCTCCCATCAAAACACACAATTACATGCTTTTGCTAATGCTTCAAATTAAGATAGAAATAATTGCTTTCTTTGGACAGAAATTCCAAAACAGTCTTTTCACTTCCATTTATATTTTGCAGTACACAAACTTTTTGATTTATACTCACAGTAATTTGCAACAAAATAATTTTTATTTTTCAGTTGCATCAAATAATACAGTGAAATTAAAAAAAAATGTATTCCATATTAATTGTTTACAGCCTTGAAATCAATCTAGGTAAAAATGCTGGTTGATAAAATTGGCTAATTTAATTTAAAACTAGCTTTATAGGGTGATAAAAATTTATCTCCTTTCAATAGTAGTTATGAAAATTTACTTCAATAAATCTTATTGAAGTTATGAAATCATTCTGGATATGCATGTTTATATGTATATTTCACTTCTCCTCCTAGATAACTGGGCCGAATTTAACCAAAATTTGTGCACTTATCATATAAAACACAAGAAAATATACTGTCAACTTTTCAAAGAACAAAAAGTTAAATTTTCAATTAATTAGATATTACACTTTTACACATTGAGCTATTCTACCACTATTTTTTTTTTAATTTTTATACTTTAATACATTTTTAGAGAATACTTTATTAGATTTAAATTGGTTTTAGTAATTTAACCACACATAAAACTAAGTTTAAGTCAATTTTTCTTATACTTTAGTATTTGTTAACAAAAATTGCAGAAATAATATAATATTTTAATAATTAGCTATCGGCAGTTTTTAAAAATCATCTTGCTCACTTGATATTCTAATTGTAAGTAGATGATAAAAAAAATTAAAAGTAGATGATAAAAAATGATATAGATTTCACACGATAAAAGACTTTTATATATTATGATATTTTATATAAAATTAAGTTTTATGTTAAAAAATATTATATATGAAAAGATTTTAATGAGTAATGCCAAATATATCAATTAATAGGATAGAAATTTCATAAATTATACATGACAATAAAATAAACCTTTCATTTTCCTTTGACATTACAAAATAATTATGTAAGTTATTCTTCTTACCTGTGAGATTAACTTTCTCCAGCATATTATTTCCTTTAAATGTTCCGTCTTCTAATGTTTCCAACTCATTCATAGCCAGTGATAAATAATTGAGATTCTTCAGGCGAGAAAACAAGTTACTTGGAATGATTTTCAAATAATTAAATGATAAATCTAATTTCTGAAGATGCAACAAACTGCTAAAACTGCTATTAACAATGGATGCTATTTGATTGTGGTTTAACAAAAGGATCTGCAGATTTTTCAGAGATGCAAACCAATTATCCACAGATGAAAGATTGTTTTTAGACAGATCAAGGTGCAAAAGGTTATGAAGATCATAAAAAGTATTGAATTCAATGGAATGTATTTTGTTGTTAGAAACAGAGAGATTTTTTAAGTGGAACAAATGCTTAAATGCATAATCTTGCAAGACAGGTAAAGAGTTGGAAGACAAGTCCAAAACTTCCAATTTCTTTAGATTCTTAAAAGCATCTTTTTCAATGAAAGATATTTTATTTTCAGAAAGGTTAATCTGTTCTGCTGTCTGAAAATTCTTCAAATCATAATGACGAACAGTGTCCAAAGCACTGCCAGATATTTGGATATTCACAAAAATCAAATTGTTTCGAGACTTTTTTGCTTCAATTGCTGCCTGAAAAGCATCCCCATTAACACATGTTAATTTAGAAGTAATATCTGGGTCAGTGTGATCAGGCAATAAGAGATACTCACAAATGCAATCACTATTAAGGATTTGTTCCTTAAAGCAGATATTTGTAGAATCATCAGAATAAGCAGAAAGAGAGAAAAGAAGGATTAAAAGAAGTCTAAATGCCATTTTGAGTTTAAAATCTTCTTAGCCAATCTTCAAATATACATAATCCAAGTGTTCTACAAAATGAAAAGTTTAAAAAATGAGAAAAAGTATCTTTTCAAATAAAAATAAAGTAAAAGGAAATAAATTTATAAATATTAAATTGCTAATTAGCAATAATTTGTACTACAAAATTCTGAGAATATTTAATCTAACACTGCACAACGATACATATTTGAACTATCTACATTTTTGCCTTTTCCAAAATTCCTCTATAACAACATAAAATTTAAG
The DNA here is from genome assembly GCA_026543865.1 of Argiope aurantia. Lineage (NCBI taxonomy): Eukaryota > Metazoa > Arthropoda > Arachnida > Araneae > Araneidae > Argiope > Argiope aurantia. The sequence goes on along the minus strand of JAPMOR010114994.1, from coordinate 133,506 downwards.
TAACAAAATAATTTAATCAACTTTTATTTTGAAAAAGATACATTTTAAACTAAAACCTAAATAGTACAACATTAATTTTTTTCAATAATTTTTTTTTTCACTTTTTGCTCCAATTCATAGAAACATTTTATTTTTATTGTTCACATGTTTTTTTGAACAGTAAAATTATTCAATGTAGATTCAAAATAAATACTTTTGGGAAACAATCAGTTATGCATGCATTTATAATTCTATTTTTTACAATACAGCTAAAATAAAAATAAACATAATTGAATACTTTTAATAAAGACTATCAAAAATTACTTAAAATAAAATGTCAAGTAAAAAATAACATTAATATAGATTTAAAATTCAAATTACTATAGAATTTTTAAAAAAAATCCATCATTTTGTAATAAGTGAATCCAAACAATTTATTTGCATTGTAAGTTATATAACTAGATATGAATTCTAATACAATTTTGCTCAATACTACTATATAAATTTCTCATTCATTAAAATTATGGACAGTTTTCAATAAATAACTGTCAACTTAATATAATTTTCTTACAATAGTTTTAAGCACTAAATCCATTATTTGGCACATTCAATAATGAATAATTACATCTTTTTTAGAATTAATATATTTTTGAAAAAACAAACCAAAAACATGTTTTATAATAAATTGCTATGGAATCAAGCATAATGAGGAAATTTTCAGATTGGATAATTCCCCTTCATCAATGCTTTTGAAATGGCATAATAACTATTACATTACCACACTTCAAAGTAACATTTTTATTTTCCACCCAAATTTAGCTAATTTTTAAAAATTCAAAATCATTATTTTGTTCTAACTTACTCATGTTATTCAGTGAATTATTATATATATATAAAAAATTGATTTCTTATTACTTTATGTTAAATAACTTACATAGAGCAACTGCACAAGAATCATTTTCTGACAGAATCTCTCTACGTTCATGAATGCCTTAAATAATAAAGAAATAAATAATTTAGCAACCAGAAAGTAATAACATTTTAAGTCAAATATATAAAAATCTTCAGCATGTTTGAAAATATAAGACTAAGATACAATAATTAAATGTTATTAAAAGAAAAATGTTATTCTACATAAGATATAAAAATTAAATCTTTTGTAAAAAGGGAATATCTCAATTCATTAGCTTTACAAGATATAAGCTATAATATAAGATATTACTTGTGTCTAAGAAGAGCTAAATATATCACATTTTTTAAAACTACAATTAACAAAGGTGTACATATAAAAAGAACCATTTTTACTAAAGTTAGTTTTATGTAGTTTTCATGTTTCTTTTTTAATATTAGTTTAGGGAAAGAAATTTCTCACAATAGACAGTTTATTAAAAAAAAAATATCTTGAATACATCTTTTCCTTTATTAATTTTGAATAAAATTTCATATATTTACAATAAAAAAAATTACAGATTATTTCAGGTAAAAAGCAAATCAAGATGTTTTATCTAAAATAATGATAGTCATGATTAAAAAGTAGCCAATCTTTTTCATAAATTATGAGATGAAATAGTTCATATCTCAACATACACTTAATCCTTTAAATCCCATCCTCCAATTCTTTTTGAATAAAATTTTTTAAAATTTACAGATATTGTCATTGCAAATAAATTATTTTTAGATTTACTAATGTCTCTAAAATCTTAAAAATGTGGAATTTTATATCTACATTTGGACACACACAAATACATGCAAAAAAAAAAAAAAAAAAATCAATTTGTTGCTTAGACAGTTAAAAATAATAAAATATTCATTTTTTTTTATTCAAAGACTTTTACAGATAATTACTTCAAAAAATTATTTATATCTCTTCATTAAAATGTCAGTTTAAAAAATAGAACGTTTCAAAAATCAATTGGTTTAATAGCATTCCTTTACAGCTAACAGATAAAGATTTTTTAATATCAAAATAAAGAAAGGGAAATAAGAAATATATTTGGTGTATACTTAGCACTATGGACAATAAAAAAAAACATTTGGGATCTCTTTTCAAGTATATTAAATATTTTTCAAAATATTAAAAAAAAAATAATATACATTATATAATTTCCTTTTTTAACAAACTAGGTACAATAAAAACTATAATAAAACAGATTTTTCTTTGGCTGTTAGATTAAATTAGCAGAATCAGATTTAAAATTCTTTAAATTATCAAACTTTAATATCTTAAAACTTAATATTGAAATTAAATAATGATAAAAAAATGTTTATTCTTCTATATTACTCATTAAAATTTTTTAAAACAAATTATCCAGAAACGATCATAAAAATATGTTTTATTACATAAATATTGATTCTTTTAAAAATATATAAATTAAATCAAGGAGTTATTTATGACATTTATTATAATTTTTAAAAAAAGTAAAGTATTCTGAAGATGCAGATTAAATGAAGATACAGTTATGTATAAGATAAACATTCATGCTGCAGTATGGCATGAATGTTTATCTTATACAAGACCTATTTTTTTTAGATTGGTTTTTAACATGTAATGGTAGTTTATTAAAAGAATTTAATAAACTAAAACTGGGTAAATGTAAAGGAAAATTATTTGATAGCCAATTTAATAAACAGGAAGCTTTTAAAATATAAGAAAAAATATTATTTCAAAGAAGAATTTCTATGCTTGCAATTTACGACATACATTCTTTCAAAAATAAATCATTGGATAATAACCATACTATTTCCGGAAGTCTATTACTGTCAGATTTCCTAGATTACATAGAATTTGGAATTTAAGATCTTAATTACTTTAAGAATCAAATTTACACCCTGTAATGCTGTAAAAAATGCCCCAAGACTCAATTAGATAATGAAATAATGAGTAGTAACACATGCAGAGAAAAGCCAGCAGGGAATTCACAACAGGATTCCAAAAAGCGATTAACATCAGGGTTGTATTTCATTATCCTAAATAAACATTTTGAATTCCTAGAATCAGACTTTGACATATTCGATATTGTAAAAAAATGCCTAAACTTCTATTTTAGCAATGAATTCTATTTTCGAAGTAAAATTACTTGAGCACAGATTTAGAATCAACAAGTGCGTACTGGTTTTGTAAACTTCATAGATTTAAGAATCAATATAACATATAAAAGTTCTAGTAATCTGTTACAACATATTACCACGAAAATTTGCTAAGAATAATTAATCTTACATCCTAGAAATCCAATGATAATCCATTTAAAATTCCGAAACCAAATACTTAGTTATTCTGATCACAGAATTGATTTTTTTCCATTTCACTTCAATATTTTGGTTTAAATGCAGCTTGACGGTTTTGCCTCAAAAATACAGCATTCGAGTAGACGTCAAATAAATGAAAAGGGAATTAATTAACTTACAAAATAAACAGAATCAGTGATGATAAAATGTAAATGAATTCTTAATAAATGCTTTATAAGTCTTATAAGCTTTGGAATTTTAGATTGATTCTTTGCCATGGTTCTCATAATAATTTCCGCAAATCTTCACGTATCATGGTCCCTAAACCCCAAAAATATCCGTCGAATTTTTTTTTTTTTTTTTTTTTTTGCAAAACAAATTTTGCAGATGCGTAGCCTAAAAGAAAACAAACTTGGAATGAAATTCACTTTATTTTACCACGGGAGGCCATAATTTGTACACGGGGAGAAGCAATGATAAAAAGACGAGTATCGAGACAAAAGAGCACAGCGAATGAAATTTTTCCTTTAGAGCTTTTTACTAAGAAATTCTGCTAGGGATTTCTTCAACACATGTCGACTTAGGAAAAGGAGTTGTAGTTATCTTTGATCTTATGTCGTAGACTTTAGGGATTTTTATCGCTTGTGGTATGAGATGTGTTGAAAAGAGCATTACGAATCAATTTAAATTTGTTGAATGTTGTTTATGTTAGTATTTCAACGAACAAAATAAATTCGTAGATTTTTTATTGAAGATGAAGAGACTTCAATTTTTTTCATCATCTCTTTAATTGGTACAAGATAATTTATGCTAATCAATCAATTATCCATAATTACCAAGTTATGATATCTTTATCATTGTTCACGTACATGTCGAAAATCATCCTCGTGTTCAAGAGATTCAAATTTTCTTCAACGCTGAAAATGGTGTAAAACCAAAGTTTTGAATACTTCTCGATGTATAAATAAAGATTTTTTTTCTTCTCATTGCAATGCTCAACAATGAATTTGAGTTGCAATTAAAGGACATTACTTATAATTGATAAAAGTATAAGCAGTTCTTCTATATCCTAACAATTGTTTGCGATATATAAATAAGAATTTTTTAAAGCATTTTACAAACAAAACCTTTATATTTATTATTAGAATTTCTACATAATAATAGAAAATCGTAACATTATTTGATGCATAGTTATCATTTTTGATAATTACGATCTCTACTACTAATAAGGAAGAATGCAGATGCTCATGTAGATTTTAATGCTATACAAATCTGATGGCTTGTCCTAGAATTATCGAATTTAATACAAATATATCTTGGTGGGTGAGATTGTACACATAGGATCGATTAAAAAAAGAATTGATTAGAATATCAATTAATTACATATAAAAAAGATTTTGGCATCTTTCCGAAATAACTCCTGACAATATTGTCTCACAAAACTAATTTTTACATTGCTTTAAAATAAAAAAAATTGTCTTTTTAACTATATCATCACTAATTTAACTGCCATGTATATTTTCTCTAAATTTTTACAAATATTTTTTTTTTGCTTAATTTTCTACAACAGTGAAATTCAAACTTTGCCATTGTTTCCACAAAATATTTAGTCACTTAATTTCCTTCCATCTTTGAAAATTAAGGGCAAAATATTCTGGTTAATCTATATGAAAGAATCAGATAATGAAATTATTTTGCTGCAAAAGGCTAAGCAGAGCTGAAATAGATCGCCCATATGCGTAAGTTCTTTATGGTTCTATGATGTCATGGAACTCGGAAGACTTATATGCTCAATAACTCCAAATGCCTGTTGGCATCAAGATAAATTGAGTTATCGGAGCACCGCGACAACATAGACGGGAAACATGGTCTCCAGCTATAATATTATCCCTCCCAAAAGAGACATGTCCCGTAATCGGTCAGAGGTAGCCAACCTTGTATATTTCTTTCCCCATCAGGGCGGTGAGAACCAACTACCATACCGGAAGATTCTCATCCACATTTCTGAGGAGAGCCCCCGGGGGGAATTCATGCACTCTTTAAGAAGGATAGGTCATTAAAATAAAGATACTTTAATGTCTTCCACAATTTGATGGTGAAAAATATATTGTTTGAGAAATCGTAGTAATCAAATCATGAATAACAGAATTAAATTAAAATTATTTTCAACCAATATTTTTGGTGAATTAATTGGTCGATAAGGTGGCTAGTCCTAAAGAAAGGCATAAAACTTTGCGCATAAGAAAATCATAATTTTAAATAGCTACTGTTTTTTTACTTTCTTTTTATCAAATACTTTTTTATAGACATTAATAATTATTCTGTATTTCTTGAATACAGAAAAAAAAATTAGGTCCGAATTATTCGGAATTAGATATTTCATCAGATAATCAAAATGTCTTAGATATATCATAAAATATCTGAGAAATGATTCGTTATTTCTTAGATATTTCATGTTAAAAACTGCATTATAATGTTTTTAATTAAGTGAATATCAATTAAATATTCTGTAAGAAAATAAAATAATCTGTAATGTTCTTTTCAAGACTTTTATCATCTTATTTATTAAATCAAAGAACTGGAACGTGTGTTCAAGAGCTGCGCCAAGTCCTTTAGGATGAAATCAATAAAAATATTCTTAAATTATCTAAAATTGCTTCTCTACTTATAGTTTATGACATTTTCTTTGATTTTATAATTTTGATATGTTAAGAGAAAGCTTCAGAAACTTAGAAGATTTGCGCCATCTTTATTTTTAAAACTAGTTGCTTTTGGAGACCTTTAATTCGCCAGAAATACTGAATATGTTTAATTGAAAGGAAATTGTTTAGATGTAATTTCATGTGCATGATTCTGCGAATTGTCACATATTAAAATCATGTTATATAGATAGTCGCATATATATTATATTTGTTGTGCATATGAACGTTCAGAGTAGAAAAATCAATTTCATCAAAATCAATCGACATCATAGCGCTATTAAAAACGTAGTTGTCTGGTTCATCTTCTAACGACCGCTTGCGGTATTGCAGATTTACTGTTTATTGTGAAACTACACAAAGATTAAACAGAATTCCTCTTCTTTAGCTTCCAATTACAGTAGAATACCACACGATTACATATTAATGAAGTAAAGGAAATGGTTTGAATTTTTGGTCAACAATGTAATCTATTGTTGAAAATTAAAGAAATAGTTTAAAAAAACTGTCGAAAATCAGGAAAATGTGCACAACTACTAAATCAACATCATTAAAAAAGACATATTTTTAACTTTTAAAAAGGTGCATTTATTCTATTTTTATTTTTATCTAATAATATTTTCGAATGTTATCCCGGAAAAACAACGATGTTCAGCTAAATTTTTAATTAATTAAAATTTAGAATATAGGTCAAACGACATGTAGACACACACACATACACACTCATTCATCTTTATAATTAGTAGAAACAATAAGGAAAACCAGTGAACCTGTCTTCTAGCCTCAACCACTGGTTCGATTTCTCTACTTTTTAATTAATGTGAAAATTCAGACCTTTAAATATTTTATCACTGACTCTCTACCATCTATCGCCATCCATTTTCGAAAGAAATTCCAGAACTTTATTCCTCTATATATTCTACACAGGGAAATGTAGTGGCATAGCTCTCTAGTTAAAACCACCGAACTGCCTTTGATAATTTATATTTCATATGAAAGATATTTCCCCCAGATATATCACCAATAATTTCCTCACCTCCACCTGTCTAAAGTTCTTGAGATATATAGCAAAATAAAATTTTGGCCAGTTCCAAAAATAATACCCAATAAAATTTCGGGCCTTAAAACCCAAGATGCTATGAATGGAAAAAAATTTACGAGTTTGCAGATATTCTTAACTACTCAAAATGCTATCTATTGCGTAAGTTTAATATAGTTTTCTTTCTCTTTATTTTGATCCGTTGTTTCATCAAAGTTGGTTGATATAACTATATTAACACTATTAATATTGCTGACGAACAGATATTTGCCGAAGGCAACTTGTCTTAGCATTAACTAGATGCTTCCCGTGCTTTTTTTTTTACGATTTCAAAGTTGTTTGAAAATATTACTTTTATTCTAGAACATTAATAAACATTTTTACTATTATCACAATACCGAATTGCAATCATTGCATTTAAGTAAAAGCAATAATTAAAAAGCATGCAACCATTTCTTTGGAAATGTATAGTAATTCTTAGGAAAATAGGAGCAATAAATAAAAATTATAAGGCTTTCCTTAAATTGGAATAGAATTTAATTGCCGAAAAACATTTGTAAATACGAAATATGTAAATTAGATAACGAGTCGATTACTGATAAAACACTGGTAGCATAATGTTTTATCTGGCGACACTGTGGACTCTTTATTTGACGGAGTGTCTAAGTAAACAGTAGAAGAACCATCAGTACGAGTTTGAAATATCCATACGTTTTCGTAATCTGTTTTATTAACGTATTTTGAAAATGCAGTGACATCAATTTCGAGAAATATGGTGCAATCAGAGATGAAATGAATTGAATTTAAGTTTAGTTATATTTATATCGGATTTTGAATTAACACGAGGGATCATTTTGAAGAGGAATCTAGTAATTTTCAATTGTGGTCAGTTGACAAGGACGATACATGAACTGGCACCTCCACTTTTTCGAAATCAGGAAGATCATTTGGATCCCTTGGATTTAATATGCACTTGACCCGTTTTTCACTATGATTTTTCGATGTGATCGGGTTTTGAGCTTGTAGTCCTCTTATTCCACAACCGAAACTTCACAATGAGGCCATCGACCTAGAGAATCTATTGAAGACGGACTTCGTAGAAGAAGCTTGCAACTACAAAAACTGATGAAAAACGTTACTAGGATCCGGGATCTTGTGTGTTCTTGTCTTTTTAGTCAGAATAATTGTATAGTGGCCGAAGAGAGGAAATCTTAACACACAATTTTTCATCAAAATTTGACGGTTAAATTGACGATGAAAAAAAGAATTGCTTAAAAATTGTTCTGGAAAAACCTTTTCCAAGGACAAAAGAATTTTAAGTGGGGCATGTGCATTAAAAGAATCCTTGTGGCCCCTCAATTTTCGTATTCTCTCCCCAACTTCAATTCGTATAATGAATTCAAGTTCAGAAGTACTGAGGTCAATGAATTTCGTTCCCAATGTTGAAAATTCACTGCCAAGGACATCATTTTGGGCACTAGGAAACAATAAAATGTCATAACTAATCTGAAGAAGATAATTTCAGTATTATTATAAAGAGCATAAAAATCGTCTCTTTACACCGTGTGGCTTTACAAGATAATTACTTTGAAGATTACAATGGGAGAATGTAATTTTAATTGAATAAAAAATTATAAAAAAACCTATCAATTTCATTACTTTATTTACACGCCTCATGTGGAATTTTTGGTGTAGCTTTATAATTTATAATTATTTTTAATCTAAATCAATGAGTTACTGTGTTTATATGCTCATGAACATGATTAAAAAAGAAAAGTTACTTTTTAGGAAGACGCTTTTGAAGACGAAAGTATTTCCTCTTTGTAGCTTTCATACATATGAATCTAGAAATAAAAAATAAAATTAAAAAAAAAAACGATGAAATTAGCGAATGTGCTGTCTCCAAACCTTTCTTTCCAATAAAAGTCTCTCACTCCTCCCCGTCTCATGAAACTATAGACTTTAGGCATTTTATGAGTGCTAAGATTTTTATTTTCAGAATCTTATACATAAGAGTTGTCTTCTTCTTAGTATAGTAAAGAAAACCGTTCTGTGTATTATTTGTAGAAAACATTAGCGAACAATAGTTATGAAGTACTAATCTTTGATATGAATGTAGCTGCGATCTTTTTTTTTTTAAATTTTTTTAGGTAAATACACAGGTACCAGAAAATCAAATATGCATTTTTACGCCTTTTTAAAGACATATTTAAACCAGAATTTGATTTAAAATTGAAACTGCAATCACAAGATCACATACAAAATTTTATTTATTTTAATCGTTGCGTTTCTGAGCTATAAAGAACATATAGACAGATAATCAACTCTCAACGTTCAAAATTTGATAAAAATTTGCATGTTAGATGATAAATTTGTGTACTAAATCATATCGAACTAGTTCTTTTTGCTTTTTAATTATTTTGTTCACTTGTACTCGGACAGACAGACTTCCTCTGAATGAATTTCATTCAAAATTTGATAGAGATATAAAAATTTAGTATCAAGATCATATACCAAATTTCTTTCATTTATCTATCGTTTTTGAGTTAATGTACTTACATATAAACAGATATAATTCCAAAATGTGTTTTTCTGAGATCTAAGAGATTTATCACAATCTCAAGATCGAGGGTTTTGCCGATTATAATACTTTTTCTTTGCATCCATTGTATACGAGAGAGAGAGAGAGAGAGAGAGAGAGAGAGAGAGAAGGAAAAAAAGATCACTTGTTTGCAAACAAACTGAACTTGTAAAAGATAACTTTATTCTAAGATAATTATATTCAATAACTTCGCATTAAGCTAGAAAGGAAACAGCGCAGGAAAGCTGCAGGAAACAGCGGGAAGCTCAGTAGAATCAGCAGGTAGGCAATGTCTGTTAGTGATGAAGCTGCAAACACAACAGCAGGTTCCGCAGCTGGAGATAGCTCATATTCCTCCAAAAACTGCGAAATTTCAATTAACTGTGTAATCTGTTTTACTTAGTAAGCCTCTTATTTAAAATGGAATAAAACTACTGTGTTTGACAGTTAATAAAAGGCAAAGAAACTCTTAATAACTTCCATAAGATCGGGGAGACTGATGGGTGTTTAGTGCGTGCATGGACGGCATTAACCACTTCAGTTCTAAACGTTCAATTATTTAAATTTTCTGTAAAGCTGTCATTGAAATATATGAAAGCGTAAAACTAATGTCAACATATATTTTATGATTTGCTCAAGTGATCGAAGATTCAAAAAGGTAGGGCAAAAATCATATAAATCATATGAATCAGCAAACATGTTTCCAATATTGTAGTAATTAGCGAATTAGTAATATTATTTTTCTGGTGAAACGCGCCTGCGCTCATTGAATCTCCTTGTAATTATTTCTTAATCGAAAAGCAATATAGACTAATCGTATTTAAAGGTAGTTATTTTGAAGTGGTAAGCTGTTAGGTATTAAATTAACTCGATTAGAAACAGGATTCAGCAATAAAAGAAACCTATAAAGAAAAAAAATATAATGGTGTTAATAAATCTTTATAATAAAGGGCGTTAAATTGTATATATATATATATACTGAATGATTATTACATAAATGATTTTTAAAATAATTTAAGTTTCTATGCTCATTTTAATTTATAAAAATGTAGAATCTTATTTTACTCTTGGAAGTGTTTGGACTTTGACAATTAGTAGATAAAAACTGACCTAGAAAATGGCAAACGATGTGAAACATGTCATCTTTTATTCGGTCGCATTCTCTGCCAATGGATGTTCTCAACTCATTAATTGCAGCTTATTTTTGCACTTTACATTTCATGCATCCACATAGATAAAAATCTTCGGATTTGAAATTTATTGATTATGGGATGGAGATACTTAATCATCTGTCCAATGGAATTCAATTAAGATGGACCCTCACGTAGCGTCAGAACGTCAGAGGATTTCAATCCATCATTTTAAAATAGGAACACGTTTCAAATTATTTAAGTAAATATCGCTAGTCACTATATTGCCAAATAGAAAAATTATAATTAATCTGAAATCGATGGACTATTGAACATAGTTAATATCTGATAAATTCAATTGAATTCCTAAAGATATTGAAGATTTTAAAAGACTATTAATATTAACAGTTATATCTATAGAAGAATATTCTGAGGAGTGGAAAATATTTCAAGAAAATAAAACTTTTATTTAGCATTAGCCATACTTGGAGTTAATATTCAATATTTTTATTTTATCTTGCCTAATTTAGTACAAAAACATTTTTATTACTTCATAATGAAAAACGATTCATTTCAAATAATTTTTATTTAATACGATAACAGCTCGCAAGCATATAATGACTTTAAATATCACATTTTAATAAAATTCTGATATTTGTCACAAACCTAAATAACTCTGTCTGCATTTTGACACAGTTTAATTTATATCAGTGGTTATATAAATATTAGACATTTTCTTAATATCACACTAGTAAATTTGAGATGTTGTAATTTTTCATGTACCATCTTGTTTTTCGACCTTCGACACTTTTAAAGTTAAAGAATCTTTATATACAATAAATACATAAGAAAACATCACGAAGCATAAATTGATTCAAATCCTTGAAATGCGAATATTTTAACTTGAAAATCAGAATCATGGAGCACATTATTTTTGATGTAGAAAGTATCATATGGTAAATTTAGTTTCCAAACGAATTTGAAAATCAGAATGGGCTAAATAACAACAGAAATGAAGACAGAGACGGCCAATAGAGATGAATGCACATTCGCACTTTCACTAAAGCGTGATTTTCTGGATAAAGAATGAATTAGGCTGTTGTGCCTCTGCCACGATTATCACAGGCAGAATTCTTTCTCATGGAAAACAGAATCGAGATTATAGTTCATGATCACGAAATCTTGTCACGTTCAGACTGCTTATCTTTAAAAGATGAGAAACGAAATGCAAAGTAAGTTGGGATGCAAAGCTAACTTTGTTGCTCAGTTGAAGGATAGAAAACAATACATATATTAGTCAAAGATATTTCCATTCGACATAATTACAATATCAACTGGCGAAGTTTATATCTATATATCATTTACGCAATACTGGAAGAAGTGACACGATTATAGATAAACAAATGTTTTATTCAATATTTTCGATTCCTTTGAGCTGCATAAGCTCTTTTTTTACTTTGTGGGACGAATATTCTCTTCGCTGCTGATGTGAACTGTAAAAACTGCTGTTTCAAGATAGTATTAAAATATAATCACAGAGGACAGCTAAGTAAGTGAATATTCTTCTGATAAGTTCATCATAAAGAAGTTAAATCAGGATAATTAGTACTGGTTGGTTAGGAATTTCATCTAAAATGTGACTAAATGTTATACTATGTAATACATAGCGAGTTATTAAAAATCGTTTGCTTGTAAATGTTTTTGCCTTCTTCTTTATCTTTTTTAAAAAAATTAAGTTTTCATTCGAGTATTTAATTATTTTATTGCAAAAGAGAAAGAATGCTTTATCTAAATTTTTTTTTTCAAGTTTGTTTAACAGTTATGGATTATTAAAAGTATGGACTAAGAAAATTCAAGAAGCATATCTTCAACTTAATTTTTTTTAGAATGATGCTCTTTAAGCATAAAGGCTTTTTCACATTAGATAGAAAATAAATTAATAATATCAGATAAATTAATAATTCAGAAGTTATATATAATTATCAATTATTTCAATTCTAAACTTTAAAGTTAATGTTTACATTTATTAATCAATGAATAATAGAATTTGATGTAATAAATAATTGTAATAAAAATAGTGAAACACAAGTTCAAACAATGTGAATATAGTTCAGATTGAATTTACTCCGAAAAGTAACGAATAAAAGCAATATTAATGCAAAGTTGAAACTATATTTGATAAAAGCAAAATATTAAAAATTAATAAAATTATACAAAAGCTTAATTTAAGTTCTAAAATTATATTAAGAAAAAAAGTCTTAAGGGGATTCGAGTATTTACTCCAAAACATCATAATATCTTGAATTTAGGCATCTACATTTATTTTTATTTTGAAATTTATTTTGTATTATACATAATAATGATAACTTATACTCAAAAAATGTGTTTAATATTTTTTAAAAGCTTCTGGTTAAATAAATAAATAAATACAACAACAAAGAGTATTGTTGTGAAATGTATTTAAAATATTCTGATAAAGTTATCAAAATCAGGGAATAAATTGTACTGTAATAAAACTAATATAATTGTAAATATATATATTTTTAAAATTTTAAAATGATGTAAGAAATGTTTTTGTTCCATTATATCTTTGAACTTATTGAGGGAAATTTTTTACTATTTAAAGTGAATGATCTGCGTTGTAGAATGTTACGAACTGTTATTTACTTTCTCGTATACGAAGTGTGCCTTAAGAAAGAATGTAGTCGACAAAATAATCGAACTCGAGATTTTTGATGAATCTTTGCTTTTCAAACCTCCTTGAGTCAGAAAACACACACACTTTTTAAAAAGATATGCATCTCTGTATGTAGCTCTGTCTGTTTGTCAACATGATAAATAAAAAAAAAAACACTTCGAATTGAATTTTTACACTCAATTTCTAGATTTCCATCAAATTTGGAACCAATTCTGTTCAGAAAACGCTTATCTAGTAAATTCGTCCTTAGGGTGATTATTACCAAGAAGTCCTTTAATTATAATTTTTATTGAATTCATTAGCTTCAGATAGGTTTTATTCCCTTTGCTTCCGTTCAAGTATTTCTTTAATTTTCATTCTTTCTTTAGCATTTTCCAGTTTAATTTTTATGTACAATATTAAAAATATGCATTTTTATTACAATATAATGTACAATATATATTTATTTTAAAGTACATGTTTCTGGTATTTAGAGATTTCCCCTCAGATTTCCTGCATGTGGTATTGTAATCCTTAATGATTTTTAGGCGTGTTGTAGAGGCTGATGCTTGGGCGGTATTGGTTGTTTCCTTTTCTTAATTTATAATTTCCTTTGAGGGTCTTTTTTTCCCCTGCATTTTTCTAAATGACTATTTGGAATGGCTTTTCAATTTCCTTCATATGTTTTCTATCAGACTATGATGCTTAGAACAATTTTTGATTGAACAGTTCAATAATCATTTTTAGTTCCTTCAACTTATTAAGTTTCTCGAAATCTGTGATTTACCTTCTTGATTTGTGTCTTTATGTAAGCGGCAATCTCTTAGGAGGCAATGGCCCAGTTTTTCTTTCTTTTTGGCACTTTCGCCAAATCTCTTCTCATATTTTTCTATTTATACTAGTTGATCATTATAGTCAATGGTTCTTAGCCTAAAGCGCATTATTTCTTCTTTATTTTTCGTTTAGAAGATATTGGTGATCTTAAGCATGCTTGTCTCTTTCTCAAAGATTTCTTCATCTTTTTTTGTAAGTTTAAGATGAAATCGTTTGCATAAACATTGCTACAAGTTGATTTCTTGAAAGAGATTGTGTTCTTGGAGCAACTGTCTCCCTCAATGGCTGAAGACGGAATCTTTTATTGGCTATTGTAGAAAGGCTATTGTATACTCACGGAAAACTCCTGAATTTTCCAGAAAAGAGTAGAAATTTTAAGATACCAGGTTTCCATATGTTGATGTCTGTCACCAAACTTCTAAGAATATTGTTAAATTTGTTACAAGGTTGCAGGATTGGCATAGAAAATTTTATCAAACTTTCAGCATCTAAAAACTTTATAGAATTCACAACAATAGTTTCAGTAACTTTATTATTGACTTATTTTGATAAATTTTCAATCTCTGATAGGAAAAGAAAGATATTTGATACAAAAAAAGTAAAAAATGTTAAAAAAATAAAGTTAAATTGAATAAAAATAGCTGTCACAATGTTCATTAATAAAAAGAAAATGCATTATGGAAGTATTTCATATTAATTTTTAATCAAGATAAATTTATTTTCTTCCTTTAGCTTTTAACTTCTTTTGTAAAAACAAAACTTACTTATCTTAAACTTAAAGACCACATAATTTTTAATATATATATATATATATATATGTGTGTGTGTGTGTGTGTGTGTGTGTGTGTGCGTGTGTGTGTGTGTGTGTGTGTGTGTGTGTGTGTATAACATTATTTTTACAGAAGAAGGCAGGTTTGAAGACATAGACGAGACGTTGTATTTTTAATTTCGTTTTATTCCCTCTCCACCACCATCCTGGAAAGCATAATTATTTACAAGAAGACGCAGCGCGGCACAAAAACAGAAGTAAGAAAAAGCGCGAAACAAATGATCACAAGTCTTATATAACATAGGATTTCCTGCCAAGCGCCGATGGAATACATATATTGACCTTTGACAAGGGCAACGGAAGTATCACTTTCATTTGATACGTAATACTGATGACGCATTAGTTTCACAGAGGAATTAATTAAACCGAAAGTGGAATTAGATCACAAAACAAGAGAATACTTTTAGAATGAAGTTACTATGGGCTAAATTAAGATAAAATCTTGAAAATTAATTAAATTGAAATTAGAATTAAAATATCATTACATATATATATATCCACATAAACTTTGAAAATACGATTGATTCACTTTTTTATTTCTTTATAGAAATTATGAAGATTGTACTACTTATATTAGGCATATTTGTCTTTAAAGTGAATTCAAGTAAGTACCATATTATTTAGAAAAATAACTCTAAAATTTATTATAGAGATAAGAATTTAATATTAATTTCTGGTACAAAATTTTAATCATTTATCTTCATTTTCACTTAACTTCTTTTTAATAATATGAAAAAATACCGCTTGGGAATTTGAAATATTTTTTGCTTTGTGACTTTAAATAACAAAAATTGACAAAAGAAGCCTTTTTGGCTTATGTTCTAAAATTTTCTAAATCTCATGAAAAGAACAATGACATTAATTCAGTATCTGATATGTAAATTCTCTTTGGTTGAATCAGTTTTACCATTTGCATTTGATTTTCAGAAAAAATTTCAGAAAGTTTCAATGACGTTAACTGACAAAATATATCTACTAGAGACCCATTTTAGCTAATCAAATGATTGAATGCATTTATTCCACAGTTATTGATTATTTTTGCTTTCCAAGAAATGTTTTAAAATCATATAAATAAATACACAAAATTTATTTAATTTGATAATAATCACAAAAAAGCTTTTATTGAACAAACTTTAATTATATATATTTTTTATAGTTTCAGCTGATGCCGATTGTATGACATCATTTATAACAGAGCTAACGAATACTATATGTGCAGCTGCGAATTTAACAGGTTTGTAAAAATAAAATATTTCATCAAATGTTTTAATACTTTTTAGTTTTTATGTGATCTCACTTTTTAACCTGTCGTTTGAAGTTTACTAAAGAAAAATAATAATGATGAATAATATTATGATTCACGTGGAAATAAAAATCACATTCAGCTGTTCAATTATTCACAGAAGCAAATTGAAAAGGTAATGATATTATACAATTGTATTACATGAAATAGTATTGAAATTTCTAAGGAAAGCCATGATAGTATTTCTCATGGAAATAAATTTTTCGTTTGGTATTTAAAATCAGAATAAGTTGCTAGATTAGGAATCAAACAACTTCTCACAATACACACATTTAATTTTAATATAGTTAATATCATTTTTCACTTACATCTAATGATCAATTTTTATTTAACATTCAGCAATCAGATAGTATTATCGTGAAGAGAAATGAACAGTGGTGCAATAATTGATTTCTGAAGTGTCATTATAGCTCTCTACAAGAGTATCTAAATTTTTCCAATTATATATTGAGAGAATAACTTTGGGCATTTACTAAAAACGACTTTCCAGGTTCTGGATTCTGACCAATTTCTTTAAAAAAAAGCCTATACATTAATTTATTTAATATATGTTAGTTTTCAGTGATGATTTCGTGAGTAAAAAAATCGGAGAATATTAAATTAATGATTGTCAGACCAGAAACATTGCAATTATTTTCACGTGATACTAAAATTGTTCTAGTTTTGAGCCAAGACAATTAAAAGGAAGTTGAAAATGCATATTTGATTCGATACACGGTACTTAGGAATTGAAATTCAAAAACTAGTCATATTGATTAAATATATGAGAAAAATATGAAAGCCTTTCGATAGATTGTAAATTGCACGTTGAGAAATTGTATAATTATATTATCATAAGCACAAGATTATTTTATTTATATATATGATTGTGTATTAAGGATTTAAAAAAAGATAAAATTTCAGTTAGATTTAAACTTAACCCAGCTTAAAATTCGAGTTATGAATTATTGACTTCCAAAAAAACGCACTCGTTTAAAAAAAGTTTTAAATATTGTATCTTAAAAATAGTTAAAAGTAATCAATTTAAAAGAAAAAAAATGGGTTAATGCATTTTTTTTTATAAAATATCGTTTTCGTAAATCATGTATATCAATTTATTGATATCCAAGAAATAACTTTTGTTGTTTAGAGGAACCTGCAGTTAAAAAGAATCATAAATAAAAAAAAGTATATTCAGGCAGTGCAAAGGCGATGGGACACTTTTTGTTAAAAATTTTATCTTGCTGCTGGTATGTTCTTTACTTTTTTTTTAATAATTGATTATGAGAGTTCTTGTATAGTTTATTTTATATTATTGTATTTTTTGCTTAATTGAGACCTGAGAAAGTCTTTAGGTCGGATTCTTATTTTATTTGGTTTTGATTCTATCTTTTCGTTTCAACTTGGTATTTATTACTAATTAGTCTAGATTCATCTGTGTTTTAGTAGTAGATGCATTTGCGCTCTCTAAATACCATGGTGCCTTTTCTACATTTTCTATTTTTTAGTTTTTTTAGTTTGATTCCGAAGTAATATTTTAGTTTCGATTCCGAAATAATTTTTAGTTTCGTTTCCGAAATAATTAAAATTTAGATTGTTTCAGAAATAGGCTTTAATTTCATAATGCTTATATTTTTGATTACTTTTATATATATATGTATATATATATATATATATATA
>JAPMOR010114994.1:105000-115151 GCA_026543865.1 Argiope aurantia | reverse complement strand
ATATAAAAGAAAAATGGGGAAAAGTAAATCACAAAGGTGTTTCTTTTATGATTTTTTTCATCACACACATGTATTTTATCTTTCGAATATAGGCGAAAATTCGTATGATCCATTTCCCACGAATTCTTTATAATTATTGATTTATTTAAGTTCGTTTTGAAAGAACTAATAATCTTTTATTTAGTTTTTTTTTCAGAATTTTCTCTTTTATGCCTGAATTTAGTTTCATTCCATTTATTTGCTTTGATCACAGATCACCCTAAAAAGGAGAGGTTATTTTATAGGCATTCTTTATAAGTTACAAAAGTAAAATGTTTTTCTGTACACGGATGACATTTCGAAATAAGAAAACATTAACTTACTTTTCTGTTGAATTGGTCACTTTTATACTTCTAATATATTTGAGTATTAATCTCTGTTTATTCTTTGTTTACAATCTTTATTTAGGTTCTGTGGCTGACCAAATTCTGTCTGTTTGTCCAAGTACTGATAACTCATGTAAGAATAATTACTTACAAAACATCTTCATCTTTTCTATTTTATTAATTGGTTGAAAGAAAATTGAATACAGCATAATATAAAAGTTTCAAGATAGATTAATTTGTTATGTCATATAAAATGCTTGGTTTATTTATAAAATGTTAAAAGCTTTAGGAAAAAATTGCCTTGTAAATTAAATATATTTTTCAAATTATTTTCTAAAAAACGTTCAACTCATATATATGCGATTGAACATCATTAATAGTAAAAAAAAAAAAAAAAGATTTAATGTCAGGGACTTAAAAATGAAAGAATATTTGTTATCTATAAAGATGCAAAAGAGATAAATATCTAAAATGAATTTTAGAAAAAATATTGCTGCTTTTTGAAAGGGAATCTGGAGTTTGCATTTCAAAAAATTATTATTTTTTCGGGATACATTCCTTAAGTTTACATTTTGCGATGACTTTCTTTTATGCATAAATTTTATATTTATATATTAATAAATTAAAAAACAGTTGATGCAAATAAATATATTTTTTATCAACAAATATTCCTTTTGTAATTAATATTGCCATTAAAGAAAAGAATATTTGAAAAATTGTTGCATAAATGGTTGCCAAGTAAGTTAAAACACTTAAACTCCTTTCAAGTTTTTTTTTCTAAATCCATTTGGAACTCAGAAAGCGTATAAATATTAAAGCCTGAAGATAAAATTTGGCACTAAAGAATTCTGTTGCGAAAATCAGCACCCGATATTTTGATGAGGCTGATAATCAGGAAAAATCAAGATTTGTGTTCTAAAAAACCTAGTAAGGTTGTAATCGTTTAGCCCATATGATTCGCTGTCTGCGTGTTACAATACGAATATCGGACTTGATAAGGCAGAGGAGGAAACAGAATTATAACAGAATTTTAGTAAAATATTGTTAATCTAAGAGGAGAGCTGTATGTAGTAAGAAAATTACAGGCATTGAAATAAATTTATAAAATGAATCTTTGAAAATTAAACTAATTTAATTAAGTCAGGAGCAAATTAAAAAGGTCAATTCGAATATATTTCGAATTAAAAAATACTTTTAGCGAAAGTTTTGCAATTTCATTAAAAAAAAAAGAACAAAATATTTTATATGGGGTGGCATACCTAGAAAACGTTTCGCATAAATATCTGCATTATTTTTCTAAAAAATTCAATTTCGAATGGTCGAAAAAATGCCTATAAATACATTTCTATCTTTCTGATTTTATAGAGGGACCAAGAAAAGAATAATTCTAAAAGCGTTTTTCTAAAATTTTAAATGGTATGTGGTAATGGTAAATTTAGATGTATGGTGACTATGTAGAAAAAAATGACGAAAATAAAGACTAAGTTTTGCATTTTTTTTCTTGGACGTGCTTTGCGTTATGATTAAATGAGAAGAATGCGACTTCGGATTTAATCCTTCCCCCCCCGAATAACAAGTATGATGGAACGGTTTGAACTAACAGTCTTAATTTTTTATTACTTTACGAAAGAAAAAAAAACCTACAGAAGACTCCTTTTGGTTGAGGAATTTTTATAATTCGTATTCTCTTTGGGAATACGAGCAGATAGAAAGAAACTAATAAGCACTTTTCATGGTTTTATTTCGAAAAAATTGATTAAAAATTATAATGCAGATATCTCTCTGCATGGGAAAATTTTTTGCCATGTTTTCTCCAGCCCATTAAGTCCTATAATAATAATAAAAAAATGTCAACAAAATTAATAAAAAAATATTAATTTTTTAAAAAAAATTACTTTAGATTTTAAAGAGTTATTTTAATATCGTCGGCTCATTTTACAGATTTTTTAAATACCTATATTTTTTCTTGCTAAAATCATTTATCTCAGATTAATAGCATTTTATTAAGTTGGAAAACTGAAACTGATATTTCATTTTGTCCTCCCCATTCAATTTCGATACCTAAATAAATGATATAAAGGTATAAATGATTAAATAGCCAACAACTTTTAAGAATAAAATGTTTCATGTTTTGTAAAATGTTTTCATATTTTGATATATTAAGGATAATGAGACTGGATTATTAGATTCATAAGGATCTTCAAATCCTTCGCATTATATCTTTGTAATATTGGTATTTGTTTTGCTAGCATCAATGCTGTCTAATAACTCATCATTTATATCTCGATCATATACTTTGTACGACAAAACAAATAATTATACAGGGTGATTCATAATGAATTTGACAAAAAGAAAACATGATTGTGAACGTTGTAATTAATATATTTAGAAAATTCAAATTTATTTCAAAATTTCATTTATTCAAGTTTCTATAGGTGTTCACAATATGTGCCTCTCTGGTTACACGACAAATGTCTACACGGTAATCAAGCTCCTGCCACACTCGTGATAGCAAATCCCCTGTGATGGAGTTCAACACTGCAGTTATCCACTGCTTCAGTTCCTCTAAGTCCTCAGCAAGTGAGGCACAAACACCTTGTTTTTAACGAAACCCAAGAGAAAAAATCACAGGGCGTTAGATCTGGTGATCTCGGCTGCCAATGAAGACATGTCAAATCCTGTGGCCCAGCACGGCCAATCCGGCGATGGGGTAGACGTTCGTTCAGGAACTCACGTACGTTGTTATTCCAATGTGGGGGTGCACCATCTTGCTGCAAAATGAAATCAGGAACAGCATCCTCCAGCTGGGGGAGCAAACACTCAGAGAGCATGTCTTGGTAAATGCCCCCATTAATCGATTTTTCAGCAAAGAAAAATGGACCAAAAACACAACTGTTTGATAAAGCGCAGAAAACGTTCACCTAGTGAGAATCACGCTGATGTTCAAATGTTACATGGGCATTTTCCGTGCCCCAAAATCGCAAATTATGGCGATTAACTTTGCCACATAAGTGGCACGTGGCTTCATCGGTAAACACCAGTGTGTTCTCGAAACCATTCACGTCGAGCTTTTCTTGAAATTTCACACAGAAATTCTTACGCCACGGTTTGTCAGTAGGTTTTAAAGCCTGGACCATCTTATATCTGTACGGCTTGAATTGGAGACGCTTCCGTAAAACAGGCCATACCGTTGTCTGAGGGACAGCCAGTTTTGCACCTGTATGTCGTGTTGATTTTGAGGGACTCCGTAAAAACGAATCACGAATTCTTTCAACCACTTCGGGTTTTGTTTCTTTTTGTCCTGGGCTTTTGTTCTTGCATAAGCAGCCGCGGTATCCTGGAACTGCTTCACCCACCTGCTTATGTTATGCCGATGCGGTGGTTCTTTACAAAATTTCGTATGAAAATGTCTTTGCACAACAATTACCGAGGAGGTTTTGGTATATTCGAAAACGCGGTACGCTTTCTCCTGCATGGTCGACATTTTGTTTAACAGCGGCTCTAGCGGCGAATTCGTCATTCAATGATTTTTTCCTCTTGCCAAATAAAGCGTATAATTGCAGTTGCAGAATAAATTTGTTTCGGCTGAATAAATCCATTACGGCAGTCACACTGCACTATTCTTTTAGGCCCATTCATTATGAATCACCCGGTATTTTATCATCTCAGTAGATATTGACTGTGAGCTCATTATATATATTTCAAAATGAGTTATGTAATTCATACCGATGTTTTTTATTCATATTGTTATTTAATTCATTCTTAAGTAATTTTATACCGAAAAAATAACAAGATGTGTAATTTAAATTGTCCTCTTTCCCTGAAAATACATTTAAAACTCAAGACTGTTTATGCATTATCTTTCTGCTAATTTCCGTAAATATTAAAGCGTTCGGCAGAGTTTGAACGATGTTTAAATATTATTTCAGATATGAAGGCTATCTGTGAATTAGCAGGAAATACTGCGAGTAAGTAAATAATGTCTAGAAATTTTATAAACAATTGTCTTTAAGTTTGCTTCAGATGATAATTATTTTTTTAAGTTGTTGTTAATTTTTTTATAATTTTTATTTTTATATGTAACTTTTACTTATAACTTTAATTTATTATATATTAGCGACCAAATGGTTTTTCGAGAATATTAGCTGTGTTTAATTTCAATTAAATTTCTCGTGTATAATTTGTTCATGATTCCCTTAATGAAGTACTTCCAAGCATCTAATCGTTGCAGACGTTAAAACCGTATTATTTTATTAGCCTTACACCTGTTTTGTTTATTGTGCACATGAACATTTCCATGGCATCGTTATGCTATTGATTACTTAAATGTGCGTGTAATATATCGTCAAATTGAAAAGTTTTTAGGCACGAGAATTTCAGTTTTCGATTTTACATGAGAATTTCACGGATTATCAGCAGAATTTTTCTTAACTTTTAACAAAGAAGGAAAATCTTACGTTTAAATATTTGATGTATCAATAAATACCGAGGTGAATTTCATAACAAAAATAGAATCTACTGTTGAAAGCTACGTAAAGAATATTTTTAAAATTGCTACAATTCAG
The DNA here is from genome assembly GCA_026543865.1 of Argiope aurantia. NCBI lineage: Eukaryota > Metazoa > Arthropoda > Arachnida > Araneae > Araneidae > Argiope > Argiope aurantia. Next base: position 110,221 of record JAPMOR010114994.1, on the reverse strand, counting down.
AAAATATATACAGGGTAACTAAATTGATATAATTAAAAAGACAATTTTTAAAATAGTAAAATGGCATAAATATCAGTTTTTTTTGCAATAAAATGTTTGAAAGTTATTGTGAATAAAACATTAAAATTTAATAAATTTTAATTAATTAAATTTTAAAATATCAAAAACCCTCTCCGGAATGCACATTCTGCTTTCCAAAATATATCGGTGTCAAACAGTTTGTCTTGTCGATTCCACACACATTCGTAATTAATCCCTTCGCCTTAGTTCTTCGGATATATCAATGTTCACACCTGATTCAAACAAAAAACGAATTTTATTACTTGCGTTTTTTTTTTTCATTATTTGCTTGAATAAAAATTATTTCAGGTTGATTATATATTTTGTCTTTAATTCATGAAACATAGAAATACGATAATTCTTTAACTACCAAAATTACTTCGAACTATTAATAAATAAATAAATTGTGGCAAGTAACATTCCGTGACGTTTTTTAATTTCAAAGGAATTAAAAATAAGGATATTCTACATAATATGGTTAACACACCATAACGACTTTATTGAACTCACATACATCACTAGATTGCACATCTCGTGAAAAATCTCAATCTCAACAAATAAAAAAGGATAATGCGAATGTGTTTGTGCGTGTGTGTGTTGGCGCTCTACAGGACAGATCACATGACCTAGAGCTACTAACTTTGGCACAAATGTACTTTGAAGGATGAAAATGGAAACCTCAAAGCGAATTTGTTTTTGAAATTTTCATTAGAGTTTTAATTAATTGAAAATTAAAGAAAATTTAGTGTTTTACCGGCAATAATTCCTGAAAATATTATTGCACAAAATAAATTGTATACCGTTTTAAACCGTTTTTATACCGTTTAAATTCTAACAATATGTTACATTGCTGCCCTGAAATTCAAACCTTTTTTCTTGTTTCATTAAATATTTATTCGTGCGATTTTTTTTCAATGTAGAAAGTTAAAGAAAAAGGATTCTGTTTAATATCTGTTTGCAAGAGAATGAAGAAAATGTATTTACCATACCGTGAAAGTTAGAAAATAGATTATCCTTAAAAATTACATTTTTAATAGTGCAATAATATCTTGGGATTTTTCTCTGTTAGGGTGGTTCATACATACAATGAACGGAACATATAAAAAATATATTTCTATTAAAATAATATGGCATCAATCTCTGTCACAGTTTTATGCTTAAAATTATTTCCTTGGAGTAAATATGAAAATAAGGTAAAGCATAAGAGATTAATCGGAAATGACACAAATAATATCCTGGTGAACCAGCTAGTAGCAAAAGCAATAACAGGAGGGTCGCTAGTAACAATAAAATTGTGTTACAAACCATGACGAAATTATGATCTTCATGCTCTCACAATTCTTATACCAATATTTTCTCTGAATAACAACAATTTCATATTTTGGATTATTTTGTCTGCATCAGACAATTGTTTTAGTTAGAAAATACGTAATGAAGAATAATATTTCCAGTTTTAAATAGTTCAACATGATGCCTTCGAATATTTTTGGATACTTAAAGTAACTGATGTAAAATCATTTTTCCACCTTACTTTTTGCTGCTTTATTTTAACACTAGCCGCCTTTGGCGACCAGTCGGTTCGCCAGTATTACCGCTAGCTGCAATTTTCAATTAAATATTTTAAGTAACTGGTCTCTTAAAGGATTCTCAAACAAAACATTTTTAATCTTCAAATTTTGATAGTCATACCAAACTTATACTGTTTAGATCGTTTCGTTCAATTTACTATATATATTTTGCTAATTTGTTGTCATTTCCGGCAAAACTTCAACTTTAATTTAAAATGTAAATGATGAAATTGCAATTAATATTAAGATATTTTTTAATGAAACCAAGCGTTTTATTTTATTTATCATCTTTATTGTTATTTATTTATTATTATTATTATTGAATGTGAGTATTGCAAACAGAATCGCTCGGTATTTAAGTCTTATGTAAACTACAAAATATTTTTTCATAATTTATGTAATATCTCAAAGAATAATTAAACAAAAATTTCTCAGATTCAGCATAAAATTCAGTTTTTAGTTTTGCTTTCAAAAGGATTGAAATGAAATTATGAATAATATTTTGTTCCGGCCTATAAATATATTTCAAAAATTATGAAGTCTAAGGTATCATATTCTGAGAAATATTCTGGACACACCAAATTTTAAATAAATGAAGGAATATTTCTGTTTTCCACGATCAACTAAGATTTATTTATGAAGTTTTGAATGTTAAAAATTTAGAAAAACTCAACATTTTCATAATCTTAGGCCAATTAATCTTGAGAAACCTGCGCGCTGATTGGCGTATTTTCTTTGAAACAATCGATGGAAAATCTAAAATTATCCTTTTTTTATTGAATAGTGATATTCAAATTTTCATAAATCAGTCAGTTTAAGTGATTAATTTAGTTGATTGGGAATTAACTCTTTTTATTAAAAATATTAGTGTTTCAAGAACAATTTGTTAATCGTGATTTCCACAGCAGAAGCTTTATGTAAAATCAAAAATTCGTTATTTATTAGAGCATTTATTGAATCAAGTTACATAAAATATAATAATTTTCCATTTAGACCATTAAGACCTAATTTTCCATTTAGATCTAAAGGTTTACAAATTAGCTGTGTGGCCCTCATTTGAATGGATATCCTGTTCATATTAAACAAAACTTGCCTGAAAATAAGACTGATTTATTGGATTAATAATACAGGGTGTTTATTTAGTCCCGGACCCATTTTGATGTTTAATAACTCATGAAATAATAAAGATAGATTAAAGTTAATAACATAAATGGTTAAATAGACTCAAAAAGTTTCATGACCCTTGTCAATGAACTTCCACGTGTGCCCCCTTCGTCGCACGGAGAATATCAAGTCGATAGTCAATTTCACGCCAGGTAGCGGCTAGCATGTCGGCATCCACAGAGCCTATTGCGGTTGTAATTCTGGCTTTTAGGTCATCAATGTTCGACACTCTCCTCCTGAAAACGTTCGCTTCTACAAACCCCCAAAGGAAAAAGTCCAGCGGCGTTATGTCAGGTGATCTGGGTGGCCAAGGAATTGGACCTCCTCGCCCAATCCATCTTCCTGGAAAATGGCCATTCAAAGAAGTACGAACGTTGGTACCCCAATGAGGTGGCGCACCATCTTGTTGCAAAAAGACATGTGGCTGAAGCTCTTCTAGTTGTGGAAATACGAAGTTTTCCAACATGTCTAAGTATACGACTGATGAGACCGTCTTTTCTGTAAAAAAGAAAGGCCCAATGACTCGGTCGTGCATTAGTCCGCACCATACATTAATCTTTGGGGAATCTCTTTGTGCCTCACGGTATTCATGGGGGTTTTCAGATCCCCATATGCGCACATTATACCGATTAACAATGCCAGAAACATGAAAGGATGCTGTTCTTTCTCTTGTGGTGTATGCATTCTCCTTAATATCCGCTCGAATAAAACATCACATACAAGAATACTACATAGAACAAACACATCAAAAGTAAACATAACATTTCAATAGTTGCCAAAAACAAAAGAGAGAAAAATGCAATTAATAAGCAGACGATATTTAGAAAAGTACAGATATTTAGACTGGAAAATGAAATTATCTGAAATTAACCACACGCGCAGAAGATATTTACAAAAGTAAAAATATTCAAACCTGAAAAGGAAAATATATGAGTTATTCCATCAATAAATGCCATAAGTTTGTTTATATCTTCATTATTTTATGAGTCATTGAACATCAAAATGGGTCCGGGACTAAATAAACACCCTGTATAGAGAGTGTAAAAGATCATAAAATAATTTTTCTTGCATTTATTTTTTAGAAAGAATAATATTTCATATTTGTTTCATTTCCTACAAACACGTGCCGAAAATTATATTTTTGCAGATTTCATTTCCAAAAAGATTTAATCTATTTTTAATTGGAGCTTTAATCAATGTGATGGCAACACTTTGAAAAAAGCTAATTTTTTCCCATGAATGCGAAACGTGCTTAATTTTAATTTTTATTTTTTACGAAAAAAATTATTGAAAAACATAGTAAAAATATTTATTTAAAAATTCATTAAAAATAGAAATTCAATTTTAAGATTAAAACATTAGTATCACATAAAAGATAAATTTTTGATCTTTAACTTCATGTAAAAATCTTTTTTGTGCGATAATATTTTCGGAAGTTATAGCAGTCAAAATTTCGCTTAATTACGTCAAAATTTTGCTTAATTTTTAAATAAATAAAATTCCAGTTAAAAATTCAAAAAAATAACCCGCAGGTGCACATTCCCTGCCTCCAAGGTATACACGTGCCAAATTTGGTAGCTGTAGTGTGAATGGTCTGGCCTGTAGATGACCAACACACACACACACACACGCACACACACACACACACACACATTGAGCTTTATTATAAGTATAGATTTTTGTAAGACTGAGTAATTAAATAGTTATAAGTCCTTTTTAAGTATTTAAACAGGACACAAATTCTGTGAATGCTTCATTCTGCCATACTATCATGCATACTGTTATATCATCGGAGAATAATGGATTTCTTTCATCTAACTTTTATTGTGGACTTTTACAGAACAATTTGGTGATTCCGTAACTGAAGGGTGTAAAAAAGCCGATGATGCAACGAGTAAGTGTATCAATCTTGTCCAATGGATAGATTTTTTTTGGTGGAATATTTGCTCTGTTAAGAAAATCTTTGCTGATATTAGTGACTTTCTAAACTTCATATACGAGGCTTTAACTAGTTTTTTTTAAATTGCTACGTGAACTTGGAGCTCTAAAATCGATGAAATTGTCGAATTTTGAATTTAAAATGATCCCTCAACTTTTGACTGAATCTTCTAAAGATTTCAAAGTAGAAGTGCTGTGCAATTATTTAGTGAGATATGAATTTTAACAGACATATTATTACTGACCATTCTTTATTTATTTACTTTATATTTTATTTGTTAAGTTGCATGATTTTTTTTTCATGTAGCAAACTAAGACACTTTTATAAAGCCTTATTATTTACCCATTATTTGTTTGTAATTTTGCTTGTTTTGTAAAGTTTCTGAGCTAATTTCTATTCTCCATTTTGGGTAATTAATTTTGATAAGGCTGGAAATACCATAATTTAATAGAAAAATACTTTATTTCATTATAAATATCAAGAGGTTGAA
>JAPMOR010114994.1:77300-104600 GCA_026543865.1 Argiope aurantia | reverse complement strand
TCGTTAAAATTCTTATTTTTGAATGAAACATAAACATCAGTTGTAAATTATTAAATGGGAGTGCCCCTTGTCCCAAGGTACAATATCTTTCTTTATGCATTTCAGATATATTCCATCAACCAACTGAATACAAAATTTGATACATGTTTGCAATTCAATTATTCAAACCAAAATTTAGTTAATAAACAGGTTAAATTTCCTTCATTTTGCTTATTGTGCTTTTGAGTTATAGTGTTCTCATATTCGTATACAGACAAACAGATGGATACTTTACACTTTACCAGATGTAAGGCAAAATTAAACACAGATGGGCAGCTTTGGTCACTACTCAGTATGTAGCTTTTATAAGTTATCGCTCTCCTATTGGCATGATGAAACAGAACAATAATCATCATTCCGTTGAAGGTTTAATACCAAAAATTCGATACAAATGTGGAACTATTCTAACAAAATCATATGAAAATATCTTCTATTAATGATATTATGTTTAGTCAATTAGATTTAATGCTCACATGCATAAGGATAAGCAGCTAATCAAGCTTTTGTTCAAATTTTGATCGAAATTATAATGTAATGAGGACACCAAATGCAAAGTTTGTGAGCTCTAAGCCATACTGTTCATATGCATCTACAAAGACACTCGCACATAATAAAAAAATGAGAAAAACTAGAAGCACCAAGAAATCTTTAATGCAGCAATTTACCAAAATTTTAAGGTCGAAATTTTGACAGTTGCAATACTTGTTGATAATAAAGGATCTAATAAAATAAGCTAATAAAAGATCATATGGTATAATTAATATTACTAAGCATACGCTGTTAAATTAGCATTACTGGGTTTAAACAAATTATGAGACGAAAGGCTAATTGGATTAGCAAGTATATTAAAAGCAGTATGGCTAAATTATTAAAATGATAAAAAGTAACGAGTTTCAAAAAGTTCGTTGCTTGCTTGTAAAGAATATATTTGATATTAGATTGATTTCTCTATATATATATATATATATATATATATATAGTTCACTGATAATTTTGTCAGAACGCTACCATATTAGATCGCTTTACATAAAAATAATATCTTTATAATATTGGTTTTTGCAAATAGGGTTTTTTTTTGTAATTTTCTCCAGGTAGCAATAACTCGCAATTTTTATTAATGATATCAAACATATAGCATCTTTTTTGCTCTTTACCTTTTGTTTAATAAATAGGCTTTATAAATAAGACACATTTGTTTTGCTTCTGACTCCTTCTTTTCCTGAACTTGCATTATCCTTAATTTATGGACATAAGTGTATTTATGTTTGGAAAATTATATGAAAAGTTTAGGAACTTTTTGAACGTAGTATTAAATGTAAATTATACAGAGATACACTGTGCTGAAAACTAAAAACAAAATAACTCTGATGCAAATAAAATGATAAAAAATGAATTAATAATTGCTTTTCTTATTTTTCTTTTGTAGTTTCTATGGCCGTCCTAAATCATCACGAATATTGGTCTTTTGAGAGCAGAAATATTTTGTACAAGTGATGAAAGAATTAGCACAGATTTTCTAATCAATTATAAAAAATTATTTGCATAATTTTAATTTTCTGTAGTAAATTTGTTTCTGTATCTATTTGCATAATTTTAGTGTTTCGGTGTAGATTCGTCTCTGTATTTATTTGTATAATTTTAGTTTTATATTGCAGATTCATTTTTATATTTATTTACTAAATTTTAATATTCTTGTGTAAATATGTTTCTGTAATTTTTTTTGAATAATTTTGATTTTTTCATGTAAAAAATATAGAACCTTATCTAATGGAGAGAAATTATGATTTTTTAGTTTAAATAGTTTTCAAATCAAAATTAGGTTCATTCATATTCGTTTTCTAAATAGAAATACTGAAACAAAACAATAATAATTAGCAGTAGAAATCTTGTTAACATAAATTTTAGAATTCACGACTTAAAAAAAATGGGCCATTAAAAATGAAACAATGTAAGGTATATTTAGTTATTTTTCAGAAATGACCGTAATGCAACAGATATAGTAATACATTCGGGAAAAATAATGCAAAGTTATCATTTTAGGACTGTTATCTAAATTTAAATTTAACACGAAATGAATGGGTTGAAACATATGAAATTTGTAAATAAGTGAAATATTACTTTTAATTTTACTTATTTGTCCAAAAAGCAAAATTTACTTTAGTCAGAATGTATAATCTAAATCGTAACATCCATTCAGATTATACATTCCAGACTCAATCAGCTATTTCAAATATCAAAAATTTTGGCATAAACAGGCAAATTACAAAGGCAATAAAATCTACTCTAAATACTCTGTTTCTGAACATAATCTTTTGAATGCATTTTCTATGATGTGAAACGTAAATAAAAGCGAGAAACTTATCTAGCTTTTTCGATTTTCTTCTGTCACTGGTGTTAGAAAAAGAAATTCTATCCACTAAGATCCAAAAATTGATTTCATTTCCTGAAGAGAGAATGGTAGTTACAGAATTTATCCCGAAACCAATATTTGCTTATTTATCCTTTGAAAAACAATGTTCATATTGTAGCGTCTAAGAAAAACGTTATTATCATTGAAAAAAATTTACCACCATACTTGTCAATTTGATATTCTTCGTGATCTTTATGACTATAATCTCTGAGAAATCTTAAAGCTAAAATTTGAAATAAGCTTACAGACTATTTTACTCAAGAGAAAATCGTGACTCAGGACTGTACTTTTCAGATCAATGATATTTTATAATAATTTCCACCTTCTATTAAATTTTTTATTTAAATCGACTACAATAACATTGTTTTTAAAGAATGGAAAATTTCAGATAGTCATAAATAAAATGTAACAATCATCTACTTTTAATGTGTTCATTTATCCATAGCCGAAACAACATGTGTACATTTACGCTTTAAGAATTGCCCCCATTTAAAATCTGAAACTAAATTTGACAGTTAACTCATAACTGTTGTGGATTTTATTAAATTTTTAAGAATTATATTCGAGGGAAAGCTCTGTTTCTAACCTCATGTAAAGCAGGTATGCGAAAAACTTGAAAAGTTTTCAAACACCTTGAAAACGTTTTCAAATTTGTTTTAAGTTTTTATAGCATAAATATTCTGCCTTTACAGAACAGTAATATTCTTAAAGTTGGATTATGGGTAAATAGAGTACGTCCCCATAAGGCAGAGAGTTTTAAAAATTTGAATTTCATTCACCTCTTTTGTCTGAGACTCTTCAATTTCAAATTTCATTAGCTGGAAATGTTTGAATATTACGAATGCTCAATCTTAGACACAAAATACTGACCTTTCAAGATAATTTTTAAACTTTGTTTCTTCCCTCACATCTTTTTATTGCAAGCAGAATTCAATTTCTAATTCACTCACAAATTTTCAGAGTATTTGTCGTGCTTTCACTTTTCACCACAACTACAGACATTCTTAATTGCTTAAGCAAGGTCAATATATGCGTTATACCTAATTTAAAATACAATCTTACTCCGTATCTAAACCATTCAAAACATTCCAATCCTAATAACAATAACTAAATCTATTCAAAGAATTTTTAAAAAAATCTTTCGAAACTCCTGGGTTTTAATCAGCAACTTTTGTGCATCTTCATGAAGCTTGACGAGATTTCATTCAAATTTTCACAAATAGTTCTAATGAACTTTTCTTATTCCTTTGCTTATAATTGTTAAAACAACTTTCCGCCTCTCATTTCAACTTCACCTATCAGGATACTGCAGAAATCAATGCAATTTTTTTATGCATTAACTTCCATTTTGTGATAATTATTAATACAAATTTATTAAGTATTCCAGACTGATTGAAAACATCCATTCTATCAAACATCCATTGATTTTTCAGCATCACTGGATTGCACGATCATGTTACTAGTATGAAATTCTCTGTTATCTTCTTCTCGCTTCCATCTCAAGTTAGAATACTTCTTTTTGAAATGGATGGAAATTTGGAGACATCTGAACGTTAATCGCTTAAAGTTTCCTCTCTTTGTCAATGGTAATAAAAAATATGTTAAAACCAGGTTTTAAAAGAGAAAACTCAGTTGGATATCAAATATGCAAATAAACTTCAAATTAAGTATCAAATTGACTTCTAGCAAAGTTTGCGAAACAGAAAATTGGATACAGTTCTTATTCTTTTTCGAATTGGCCACACTCAGCTATTGTATTTTTTTTTATTGTTACAGCTAGCCTTTCAATGAATTTCATTACAATGGCCATTATCAGTTCTCTATTGTTTTCCAGTTTCATATTTTTATTTTTTTAAGAAAATAGCTTTTAACTACTCTACATCGTTTTATTTTTTAAGAAAATAACTTTTATCTATTCCACATCTTTTTATTTTTTAAGAATAGCGTTTTACTACTTGAGCTGAATGCTAATTTCAGCATGTTTGAAATATGCATTTTTTTCAATGGCCAAGTTATTTTGCAAACTATACAAGTTGAAAAGCCATTATATGCGACAATCTTTTGAAATACAACTTTATTCCATACTGCATTATTGATACGCTATAACCAAACATGGTTTTGGGAGAAGTAAATAAAATCAAACTAAATAAATTAAATCAAATGCAATCGAATCTTTCAAAAGGAAAATGATTCGAACATATTTTGTAAAAGTAGAATAGGGTCAATCAGAACATCTAGGTTTTATTTTTAAATAAATTTCAAATTTGGTTCGTTTCAAGCCTTGCGTTCTGTGAAGCTCAATTTTTTCAGTCAATTTATTGATCATTGTTCTTGTTGAATCTTGCATATTCTTATAACGCCTTTTTTAAATTCTTTTAAAAATTCATAAATTGCTTCTATATTCGTTTATAGATGAGGATAACGCATTATGCATTCAGCTATAAGCCGTTAACCACGTTTTATTTCATATCATCAATCACTGGCGCATAGAAGATACTATTTAAATAATATTCCCGTATTTAAGTACTTATATAATGCCTCTGCACATAGGATTCTTTTTTTGAAAAGCATGGAAAATAAACTCAACCAGAAAACATTCAAAGCTTTTGCCTTTAAGTAGGGAAATGTGTGAAATAATCCTTTGTGGTGTACATATTGCTTGAAATCCTCACTAGAAAAAAGGGACACAGCTGTGAATATATTTATGCCCAAGATACATTCCACCTACGTTCAGCGATAAATTTTTATTTCTCTTCAAGCAAAATACTGGCCTCAGTCTACTACATACTAAGGTTTTAATAACTGAGAACTAAAGTAAGTGACCTATATTACTTTCATTGTGATTTAATTTTTTAAAAATGAAATAAAATAATGATAATAAGAGCATAAAATCTGAAAAATCATTGAATGATGGGTATGTAAATGCATTTTTTAAGTCCGAAGTATATTGTCCTACTCTTTCTTCCTTTGTGAATATGCAAGTTTACTTTTGAAGGAATGATAAATAAAAATATTTCCAAGTTTTAAGCCTACTTCAGACTATTATTGAATACAAGAAGTTGTGTAGTATTTTGCTTCTTATAAGGTCTTATATATACTTAGTCTTATATATAAAGAGTTTTAATCAAAAATAATTATTGTATTTTCTGATATGGTTAAAAGCCATTTTTCTCATTTATATTTGCATTCATAATAAGTCTTAAGAATAACACTTTTGGTTAACATTAATTGAAGATGTATAGTATTATGTTGTACTATTGATCGGAAAATAATATTTAAAAATCAGATAAATCAAAATGTAAAAAAAAGCGAACTTATTATTATAAATGTATTTAATAAAAAAATAACACCAAATCAATGGAAGATACGACACCCTTCCTTACTCGCTGTACGTTTGCAACATACAGCCCAAGTTAGTTGCCCAACGGATAAATTTGACCTAATTCTAAACGGATATCGCAAAATAAACACAATCTATAACCAGTTCCACATAGCGTAGTGAAAGTTACACAGTTTTCAATCAATAATTCTTAACTGAATCAGTAGACATTTTCTTTTTGTAGTAGTATGCCAAGTATGGCGAATAAGGCTTATTGGTCTGAAGGATTTGATGTTGTGCTTGTCTCTGATTTTTCTATGAATAATGGATATCCATCTTTAATTCTAGAGGATACAGAAAATTGCATAATATATTATGTATCTGAATTACATAATATATTTATTATACATTATTTAGCCAATTATATACTTGATAAAGACAAAATCGAGGAAATATTTTAAAAATACAGTCATATGCAGAAAAATAATTCAAGAAACTTTTATTTTACACTGACTGAAAAATTCAATCTACCTGCTCAATCTAATGAAATCTATTCTGCATCAATCCTCGTTTTGCGTTATTATCTGTCAGAGAACTGCAGAAAAAGAGCTTTAAGAATATTATCCTACTCGATATATTTATGAAGTCTTTCTATCAGGAAAAAAGTTTTCAGGAAAAAGATTTTGATTCTGTGGGCATGAAGATGAATAAAGTTAAGTAAAATATTCATTTGATATTCATACTTCTAGCTGAAACATTGACTCAACTGTTAGCTATGGATTAGGTCTTACAGATTAGCTACGCAGGAATTCGGGCTTCGTTGCGTCAAAATACTGCCTTCAATTTCTTTTTGTAGATATCAAATCTCTCAATCTTTCTTGGTAATGTAATAATTAATAGAAAATGGAATAGGTGTGTAAAAATCAAATGTTTTTAGATGTATTCTTTGGTGCCCTTTTCATGTTATAAAATACCGAATTTGAAGAATTATATGCTATCTAATATACCTGAGTTTTTTTTGAAAAGAGCACACCATTGCTGATTTGCCTCATCATGTTCCTTTTGGCTGGGGAAAGAAAAATGACGAAATGAAATTTAGTTAAAAAGCGTGCCATCTATTCTAAAGTCACAAGATAAGAAAACGAATCCATCTTTAATGACTGAATATTGCAGATTATCAATTACTCGGAATTGTCAAAGAATCTGAAAGCATGCTATTCCTGGTTCCGGGCTTATTCATTAATGTTTTGATGTGCAATTTTTTTAAAAAAATATATGCATATGAATTTTAATTTATTTAGATAAATAAAGTTTACAATGGCTAAAATTTTTCCAATCAAATTCGTGAATAAATACTAATACAGACTTCAGTTGAAAAAAATATTCAAATTCTTATATAATATTTGATGAATATTTCTAAGTACCTATGGAAAAAAAACCCGATTCGGTAGAATTTCTTTTCAAATATGAAGATTTTTGATCAGCTCTGTCCAAAGTTACACAATTGACTTACAAAATGGATAACGTAAGATTGCAGGAAAGCTTGGATTTCTCAAGAAGCAACATATAGGCCAATTGCTCTATTTACTATAATATTTGTATCATACTAACTGGTGTTGAAAGTGAGAGGCATTGAGTTAAATACATTTAAACGGGGCAAGATTATATAAATCATTAGGTTCCAACTATCTTTACATGATTTGTAATGTTCTGAGGTTCGAAATTATGGTGTTCTTGAAGACCGAAATCTTTCGAACAAATTTTCTGAAGTAATTTGCTCAATTCTTTTAACAGTTATCACCAAGATATGCATCATATTGCGGTTTATATTGCAGTTCATTCTTACACTTTATAATTTTAGACTAAAAACTCCGAGTGATTGATTTCTTATAAGATATTTCCATTTTCATTCAAGCCAAATATTACTCTGCAATTAAATAATAATAATACATGTGGATCTTGCAAATCATAGCAACTCGTTTGTGGTAAATTCAGGCTCTAAAATTTTCCACGATTATAAAATAACTTTAATTTAAGGGTGTAAGTAATGTTAGCTTTTTAATTTCAAGCTGTCAAATTTTTAAGATATAGTTTATTTCATTATAGTTTATTTGTATTCTAAAAATGTTTCCTTTTCAAGAGTTGTATAATTCAGTAATTCACTCAAGACCACTTTTTTATTATTTATTCTATTACTGAAATGTTAAACTTTTTTTTCGACATAAGGCTCTAAATCGAAATGTAAGATTTTAATATTGCTTCGATTCAATGAATATCTATTTTAACTCTGCATTATCGTCTAGTCAAAATTTTCTTTTTATTGGAGAACGAACAAAACTATTTTATTGATTTAAATTGTTGAGTTAATTATCCAAAATAGGCACCAGGCATTAAAATTGTCATAGCAGTTCTAATTTTGCACCAGATTGTGTCGACGAATAAGGGGTTGAAGTTATAACACTGGTTTTTACTTTATTTAAAAAGATGTTGAACTCACAGAGTAAAAGTTTTAATTAAAAGTTGTTGATATTAGAAAGAAATATATAGCGAGCTATAAAATATAATAGATAAATTAAATCAGAAATAAATTTAAAAAAATGTTAATTTGGAAAAACATTTATTATTTACTTTTTAAAATTTGAAAGCAACTTTTGTTCAATTTAAATACTTACATAAAAAGGAATATTTGTTAAAAATTTCCCCATACCATTTGCATTACTTTCAAAAATATTCTATTTTGTTGAAGAAACAGAGCCTTTAAAAAATACCAGTAAGCACATTTTTATCAGTCAGAATTTAAGGACTGAAAAAAAATTCGATTCAGAAATTGTTCTCTATGATTTCAAACAGTATCATAAGGTGGATTTTGAGTCAAAATTGACGAAAATTAAATTTGAATTTAATATTTTTTCTTAATTATCAAGTTTGAATTTATTTTTCGAGTACCGTTAAGTTTCAAGAAGCAATAGCTACAAAATAAGATTTTTCAAAAAAATTTCTGAAATTAAAAAAAGAAATTGAAAAATATTTTTCCAAATTACTGTTTTTTTTATATAAATTTACTTTTACTTTATTAAACTATCATTAACACACTATATGGTTCTTTTTAATAGCTTTTAACCTTTTAATTCAATCTTTTTTCTCTGAGATGATAGTTTTTATGTGCAAAAAAGTAGTGTTAAAAACTCCCACTCTCTTTCCACTCCTTATCCGATAACATATCCACTTTATGTAAACATAGTGCCTTTTTCTGAATAGCCGATTCAACAGCTTAAGACAACACAAATTGCTATTTTTGTATTTTTTCACATTTTGCTATTATTTATGACAATGGAGAATAGCATTTTGACTTGACTATAGTATCAATCATTTGAGCCTGAAATAGCCGCTAAGTATTTTCCTGGCATTAAATTTATTCTGTGATATATTCCTTTACTTCTGATAGTTTTTTCTCTTATAATTGTGAGAATTAGTTCCATTGAGAATGTAAATGAGTATTATGTAAAAACATTTGAATTTTAAAGCGCTAAGAACAACTATTAAGGACAGATTACATGCAAATTTATTTGTTAAATATTGTATTTAACGTAGAGTGCAGAACACAGGCGTTGGATTTTGTTTGGCGTTATTACATAAATTTGTATGATTTATAATACGAATGCGAATTTTGTTGTCGTTTTTACCATTTAAAAGGATTATATATGAGACGGGCATTAGAACTATAATTTATGAGACTGCATTTTTAAGTTTTTCAAAGTCCATCAATTAATGCCTTTTTTTTGCTTAATTTACCTATTAATCAAACCACAGCAACGGGAATATTCACAATTACACCGGTGTGTTCCCAATTATCTAACATCCTATTTTGCAATTAGGAAGAGTTGTTTTGGTTTCTGATCACTGTAACGAATTTATTTGAAGATAATACATTTGAAAAAATGAGAAATTATACATATAAAATTAGAATTTATTTTACTTCCTGATTACAATTACCTCAAAATACTGATATTTTAATACCTGATTACAATTATCTCAAAATACTGATATTTTAATACTCGATTACAATTACCTCAAAATACTGATATTTTAATACCTGATTACAATTATCTCAAAATACTGATATTTTAATACCTGATTACAATTATCTCAAAATACTGATATTTTACTACCTGATTACAATTACCTCAAAATACTGATATTTTACTACTTGATTACTATTACCTCAAAATACTGATATTTTACTACCTGATTACAATTACCTCAAAATGCTGATATTTTACTGATGTCGAATAAAAAAAATTCTGTTTCATAATCGCATCTAGGCTTTCGTGACTATTTAATACTTTCAATTTGGATTAACTTATAATCATTCAATTTTCTCTGAAAAATCAGGAAATGAGATTCTAGAAAAACAGAAATTACTTAATATTATAACATATGAACAGGAATTATCTAAGACGTAGAGAGTCACATTGAAATTATTAAAAACTTTTATAGCAGTTAAATTCAGTAACATAAAACTGTAATTAATAGCAATAGTATAGTAGTTAGTAGTTAATAATCATAGAAAATTTTGTATTCACGTCAAGTGGAGTACTCATTCCGTTAGTCATCTCATTTACAATATCAGCAAAATCGAACAATTCTTTTTTTCTTATCTGTTTCAAGGGTGGGGACTATAAATACAGCTTTTATCTGGCTCTTGGGGCTCTCAAGCTGATTATTTACCTTCAAAATAAAATTAGATTTAGTAAAATTGATATTCCTGAAATCAATCAAATATAGTTCGGTACAAAAATCATTCAGAGTCAAAATACTCAAATTCCTCCATCAGCATCTCGTGTTTTCCTACTAAGTGAGTTTCCTTGTTTTCATTCTATATACTTGACGTCAAAGGTTTCAAATTATTATTATTAATTAACTTTTAATCTTAAAAAGTAATATACAGTAGATCACATTGTTTATTGTTTAGAAATGTTAGTTATTGAGTTAACACAAATTAAACTTTATTAAAAGGAAGGAAAGTTATAAAATTTCTGATCTTACATCCAATCTCAGATTCTAATTTATTCTCATATTATTCTAATTATATAAAAATTATAGGTTTTTATTATGTTTAAAATTTGTTCCTAATGACCCTGCAGTGAAAATATGAGGGGTAATTGAAAACTGTTTCTCCGGAGAAAATCCCCAAAACGAAAAATCTTACTCGGAAATCGTTATACTCTATAGAACCAAGTAAAATATAAAACTTACCTTACGTACAACCAATGTATGGAACGAATAACATCTAATAAAGATTAAAAATGAAATTTTTTGAACATGACTGAATTAAACTATAAAAACATTAGAATATAATATTGAAAAGAGCGAGTAATTGTTTTACGTTTTCCCTTAAAACATTTTATGAAGGCAAATGCTTCGTAGATTTCTAAGGTTTCTCTAGTGAGTACTGTACTCACCATTTCCGATTATTCCTTGCTTCCTATGATCCTTTCGGTCCTTACAAAATTGGGATGCATAAATATAGCAGTTAAAGCTTTTCTTTTTAAGGAAAGTGCAGTATAAATTATATTGTAGTTCTTAATCTCGAATGGTTTTTCACTAAAGATTTAAATTATCATTGCCTTACTTTCTAATTGATTTATTGATGTAAATAATCGTTGCGTCAATAGCAAAGTTTCAAATTAATTTTAGATTATCAATTAATAGTACCGAAATTGCAGTATATAATTTCTCCCAGTTTTCTTCGTTATATTGCATTTTTTAGTTCAACAGCTGCTAGGAGTATTTGACTGATCTAAAGGGAAAGCGAAAGAAGCCCCAAACACTAATGTGTGCACACTGTGAATTTTTGTAACAGTACATTGCAAAGTTCAGTATATTGATACCTATGTATAAATCTTCATTTTATTTCTAGGAAGAATGAGGGTCCTCAGCATTTTACTCATCTTTTTTGTTTTACGGACGAATTCAAGTGAGTTTAAACAAGGAACCTTTTTCTTTTAATATGAAACGTACAGATTACGTAAGGATTTATTACAGAAGCGTATAAGCATTGCCAATGAGAAGCATTTATTTTGAAATATATTTCTCTTAATTTTAAATTTTATTTAAGAAAGCTTAATCTATTTAGAAAATGACTTAGATATTCTTTCGAAAATGTTGAATAGAGACTAATGTGTAAACAATATAAGACATCCTTAAGATAAGTGAATACGTTCGGAATGACTTTTTTTAAAAGTTCGAAAATAGTTTTATATTTTTGAATAGTTGCATAAAAAATATCAAAAAATATTTATGATACCAAAATGTACCAGTTAAGTGGCAAATTAACAAAAATGGATAAAAGGGCTTTTTTTGGCTAAAAAGTGATGTAAAGAAAAAACTAAATTTACTTTAGAGGTTTGTCAAATAATTTGCTTAAAATTTGACAGATAGTTTAAGAAATATACTATCTAGCTCTTGAAATAAAATATAAACTGTATTTTTATCATTTAAATATTGAGGTTAGACTGATAAATAACACGAAATTTTTAATTTTTTTTCACATTTTGAGGTAATAAAATCACTATAAAATATTTTTAAATGAATAAATTACTTATATTCTAGTTCGGAAACTGTAGATATATTAAAAAATCATTATACTAAATTTTAACAAAAAATATGCATTAGATTTTTAAATATGAGGTTTTTCTATTTCTATCTTTTTTTATCAAAGATTAGAATTTCAGAAAATATCATCTAAACATGTAAACGTATGCAACTGCAAACATAAAAATTACTGTAACTTCCCCCAAAATAGCATTAGAAACAAAATTCTAACGGTTTTATAAAAAAAAACCTTTTCAAACATTACGAATATTTAAGAAATTTTTATAATTTCGGAAAAAATCGTCTTTTTAACGTAGTCACTTTAATTCCTATTTATTAATATCATGTCTGTGATAAAATGTTTATAAAAATTATTAATCCGTATATTTTAAAAATATATACAGCTTAAGAATAAA
The DNA here is from genome assembly GCA_026543865.1 of Argiope aurantia. Classification (NCBI taxonomy): domain Eukaryota; kingdom Metazoa; phylum Arthropoda; class Arachnida; order Araneae; family Araneidae; genus Argiope; species Argiope aurantia. The sequence goes on along the minus strand of JAPMOR010114994.1, from coordinate 91,822 downwards.
AAATTGCTTACATTTTTAAAAATTTGTGTCATAAAAAAGTTTGAAATTTTAATGTTATATAAAATACTTTTGATGACCTATAACAAATATCGACGGCAAATTTTCATAAAAGATTCGGAAATTTTGGAAAAAGAATTTAGTTGGATTTATAAAAATTTAATTAAAAGGTATTGTGTTAAATTATATAAAACCTTAAAAATTTCTTAAAACATTTTCAAATAAAAAGTAAAGATAACGTTTAATTAAAACAATAAATTATTATCAGAAAAGGATGGTAGCGAATTTATTTGCCATGTGTTCTTAGAAAAAAGGAATTAGAATAGAATTTTTTTTATTCAATCAGAAATAATCATAGAAAAGCATAATGATATTTGTTTCTATTGTCAGAAAAATAAAAAAAATCTATATTGTAATATTAGAAAATGTGATAAAAATAACATATTTTTTAAATATTAGTTTTTCATATATTATTTTTGAAAATTCCTGAATTATTTATGAGTGAAATTCCCTTTTTTTTCTCAATAGAAAATAAAATTATGGACTAAATATGCTACGAGGTTTGTTTGATGTCTTTTAAGTTATTGGATATAATTTTATTTTCATCCCCCCTCAAGCTGACCAGGTTATTAAATAAGATGTATAAATAGATAAATGTTTCATTCTATGAGCAAATCTTCATCAAATTAAAAAGGATTTGTCTTTTCAAATTAAATGCGGACAGAAAATTATTCCATTATCAGTAATTAATTTTTGAATAAATTTTTTTAAAAGTTATGTAGTATATTTTTTTCATAATTTCTGTTTTTTGACGAACAGTTTCGAGAAATCTTAGAACTGGTGGTTCTGGACGTTCAGGAAATCTTGGAACTGATGGCTCTGCAAATCCAAATGTTGACAATGTAATGTGTAAAGTGAAGACCATCATAGGTATGTAGAATATTTACATTCTCAGTGACACACTCTTTATAACAGTTTTCTAAAAACATTAAGGCGTTTTTAGAAATACTGAATAGAACTTATTCTCAATTATCGCATACTACGGTTTTGAAATCAGATAAAGATAAGTACATAAAACAATAATGTGTAAATTAAACAAATAGATAAATTAGAAATGTATGAGATTTACAATTTAAAATACTAGCAAATTTAAATTATCTGTTTTGTCAAATCTAATCATATTATTAAAAAAATTTCCCCGATTACTTTTCAAAATTAAAATTACTGAAATTAATCAATTAAAAATTGGCTTGGGTAAGGTTGTAAATGTTCTGCCTGGCACTAGCGAAAAATAGTTATGAGTATTTTGTGTGAATTTAACTTTTTTACTGAATCTAGCATGTGAATATGTATTTTGAACGTTTTTTTGCCAATCAAATGAACCCAAAATTTGAGGCGGAACTACGGTTGTAGTCACAAAATAACATACAAAATTTCATTGATTTAAGTCATTCTACTTATTCCATTTACGTGCATGAAAAAGCACAGATAATCAATCCTTTGAGAGATTTGGTCCAAAACTTGATAAGAATCAATATTTTAGATGCTAAAATTAATATTTAGAAATCTACAAATTTGGTAGTAAGTCCATATACCAAATTTTATCCATCTAAATCAAAATATTCTTGAGTTGTCATATTCACAGAAAGATAGATAGATTGACAGATAAGCACAATTTCAAAAATGTGTTCAAATATTCAGGGGAGTCTTAAAAACATAATGATAACAAAATCTCAATTTTGGATTTTTTTGACAATTATATTTCCTCTGTACTTCTCATACTACTTTATACTTCCTCTGTACTTCTCATACGAGAAAGCAAAAATTTATTCAATTATTAAATTTTTTGAAAGATATTATGAGTAAATAAGATCATATTTTATGCACTGAAAATTCTCATTGACTTTCAAAAATCATGAAATGCACTAATGATGTTAGGATTCTCGTTTACAATCAAGTGAAGGATTTATAAATACGTTGGCGATTTTCAGAATTCGTAGACAAAATAAAACCATAGAGATAAGTTCTGTCTAGAGAATCTAGAATCTAGAGTCAGAGGATCCCGCGACTAAAGATAAATAAAAAGAAATAGATAGTTTTGGTAATCGCATGTTTGATTTAGAACGATTTCGCAATACTAATTGCAAATTTTTTTGTTCCTTTATGTTTTAGATATACATAAAAAGCATATAAATAAGTTTAGCGATATTAGAAGTGATTAGTAGCTTTTACTGCATGCAATTATTTTATTTTTAAGCTGCACTTGATTAGTGACAATAGGAAAAGTAGTAAAATTTCATTTTCGGAAAGGAAATGTTAATGGTAACTTGAAAATTCGGGCAACTTAATTAAATCTGCAAAATATTTTCAGAAAGAAAAACTTTAAAACATTGTCTTTTATAATTGCTGTTAATCTAATACAGTTTTTCTTTATTTTTGACGTACACATTTTAACTTTTCTGTGTATTTTTGATTTCGAATTTAGATTCCTCAACTGATCAGATTCAGTCGGCATGTAAAGACTTGCATAAGTCAAGTAAGTAATTTATAGTATCTAATTAATGGCTTTTAGCTACTCTTTGCAGTTTTAGATAATGTAGTACTGTGTAGTAACGTGTACTCAGTTGCAGATTTGGATAATGTAGAGAAGCATTCATTTACCTTTTATCAACTAACCAAAGCAGTTCTGCTATTTTTTACTGAAAGAAACAAATGTATAGGAAATAATACAATTTATTCATCAAAATAATCACCCCCATATTCAATAGCCTTTTCCAAACGGGAGATAAGCTAATAAATTCAATTTTTAAAAATAAAAATCACGATTTTTTGAGTTCTTTAACTCAATTGCAATAGCTTCTCCACTTCCAAACTGTCGATTTCACATTATCTAGGTTTAAAAATATGCGATAGTCTAAAGTGCTAATGTCAAGGAAATAAGGAGGGTTCAAGAAAAATATCCAAGAGTCTTAATTTTGTCAGAGGTCATACGCGAGATACGAGGAGTAGCATTATTGTGTAGGAAAAGAACGCCTTAATGGTTCACTGAAGTTGGCAGTTTTTTCAAAAGTGATTGGAGAACACGGCGAATTGGTCGCTGCAGACATTTGCAGTGACTGTCTGGATAGATGGTAAAAATTCAGAGCTAACAATTTCATTTGCAGTACACTATATGCATAAGAAAACATTTTGCTGATGGATATTGGGTTTGCTAGTGCGACACAGCATCAGTGTATGGCAATCAATGATACGATCTTTTGGGATTGCTGTAGAAGAGTCATTTCTCATCACAGGTTAATAAACGGCCAATAAATGGCATTCGTTTGATGGCTATGTTGCAAATTCCAAACAAATATTCAGATGTTCTAGCTTATTGGCAGGTGCCAATTGATGAGATATCCAATTGCTGAGCCTGAGCTTTTCCCAAAACTATGCAATTGTGAACGGACAATTTCATCACTGACATCTTCTTCGATTGCAGCCTGTAGTTCATCATCATTAACTACATATGGTCGCCCATTTCGTGGTGCAACTTTAAACAACTCATAGCCAGAATAAAATTTTGTAAACCACTCTTGGGTGAAGCGAGTGCTGACAGAACCTTATGCAAAAGCCTGGCATATATTTTGAGCATATCAAAGAAGTAATGCAAATATAAACAAGGGTAAAAAGACTCTTTCAAACTACTTTCAACATATGAAAAAAAAAATTTGATAGAACAAAATATGAATATAAATTCGTGATGGAATTATAAAAATTCAAAAAATAACCACAGTTTTGATTTATGACATTTCAAATTCTACAGATGTTTTGAAAGATGTATAAGGAATTCCTGAAAACAGTAGCGACATGTCTCAAAAATATTTTAAAAATATTCTTAAAAAAATAGATGTAACATCCACTTATGTATGTTTACTTTTTTTTGTTATTTCGCAGATGATCGAGAGGTAAAGGGGGCCAAAGCAAAATGTAACACAGCAACTAGAAATTTGAGTAAGTATGAAACATAAACAGTTTTTATCAAAGAAAAACTATTGATAAATAAGAGTATTCAGTTCTATTTTTTATTTATAAGAGAGTTAGAAGAATAAAAATAGAACAATATCAACAATGACAAAATTCTTGTAATAGTGGTAAGTATATTTCGGAAATCTACAAACTCGCCGTAGAATATCGAAATTCAGGAAATAAACAATTGATGACCAATGAATTAATTAATCAACCGACTAATTAAGAATGTGCGTGAAAGATTAATCAAATTAATAAGAATCCTAAAATATTTACTTTGCAATTTTTATAAACTTTAAATATTAAAATGGTAAGGGAACACTAAAAGCTTTTGTATTGTTGGAAAAGCGACATATTAAGTAATTGGATTAAACATAAGAGAATGAATTGAAATTTGACATTCGAGTTTCAATTTTCCATTCGGTTTTAAAATTTGATGACAAAAAGACAATTATTTTTGTGAATATTATTGCAATCTTTGTGACTATTAGTGCAATATTGCAATCTTTTTTTCAATCTATGCAGGGCCTCTTTATAAATTTTTCAAATTTTTTTAAATCTTTATTTCTTTTCAGTAATATATATTTGATGCCATAGTGACTCATTCCTTCCCTTTTCCGTTTTTATATTTAAATTTAAAAATTGAAAATCCTTTATATCGGTCTGCCTTTTTCACTTTTCTTGTATTCTGAGTATGTTATTTATAAGAATTAACAAAGCTATATTTTGTTCAGATTCCCTCTCCAGAAGCTTACCAAAGGATTGCTCCGATTCATCTCAAACGTCGAGTAAGTAGAGATTCAATTCCTTGTGTCCTCATGAAAAATTTTAATTTCATATTTGTGCATTAAATCCATCTTTTTAGTATTTATGTTTCCACCTTATATTTTACAATTTTTTTGCCTATTGGTGTGACTGTAAAAGCTGTCATATAAATTTTTGCAATATGATAAATAATTTAAAAGAATTCCCATGACGAATTAAATCTTACTGAATAAATTAGGTCTTACTGAATCTTACTGAATAAATTAGGTCTTTTTAAAAAATGCTTGAAATATTCGAATGCAATTTTTTTAACTTACATATTAGATTATAAAAATGTAGTGTTTTGTAGATGAATTTGAATAAATAAGGTTATTTTTCTTTCATGTAAATTATTAGCGAAACGGAAAGGAGCTTTCTATAAGTCGAATTTGTCAATAGATAAAATAAGATAGTTAAAATCTGTTTTTAGATTGGGATAGCTGTTATGGTCCTCAATTTAAAAAGGAAATGCGTTTTAAAGAATATCAATAGTAGGATGTAAACTGGATAGTTTAGCTTACTTTGAAACTGCATGAATTGTCACAAATTTGAATTTTATTCGGAAGGAACTCTGGCAACTAAACAACTCTTTTTTGGAAAGTCATATCAGTCTCCGACCCGCCCGAAGTAAAATAAATAATACCGAATGACCGGACTGCCGCAACAGTAAAACTGGCGAGAATTGTGTTAAGTCCTAAGGGCCATCACCGGCCACGGTACAACCCTTCCCTAAGGAAGTACGTCCCATCATCGATGGGAGAAGCCAGACCCCCACCTTTTTGTGTACCCTCCAGGGCGGCGAGAATCAAGCACCATGCCGGAAGCTTCTCATCCTCATTTCGAGGTGCCCTCTCTCGGGGGTACTATCTTTTGGAAAATAAAACAGATATATGGTTACTTTAAAAAAATTTAATTACGAACACAGATCGAATCTATTAACATATCCCTCTCAGTGATAAACAGTGTTCTTAATTCCATGACATAACACATTTGTCCATTAGGGTTAGAGTTCTCCAAAATCTGATTCCTGAATGGAATAGCATCAAAAACAAGGCTACCTACATTATATTCATGGCAGATTTCTTCTCAAGTTCGATATTACTCCATTATTTTAAAAACTTATTTAATTATAAAGGGAATACATTCATAAAATGCTCAATACGGAAATAAGTATAGATTATTTTGTATCTGGTTAGGTAGAGAACCAAAAGACAGTGACTTTTTTCTCTAACAAAGGGGGTTTAAAGGCAGCTGAACTATTTTATCTGTTATAAATATTTTGGAAAATTTAGTTTTTAATTTCTTTTGCATTCGAACTATTTCTAATAGAAATAAGAAAGTCCTCTTTATAAAAATAAATTGTTCCTTTTTATCATTGCTGTTTCTGCTTAGTTGGCAAAACCTTAATAGACCTATATTAAGAAAAACAGAAGCAAAGCTGAATTAAATTCGATGGTAATATCATTTTGAAAAAATTATGATTCGAAATATTGTAAATTTGATGGTGTAAATCAAAAGCAGATATAAATATTTTCTCAAAAACTTTTAGGACTATAGATAGTTTTAAAACTACTTGTTTTTTACTTTTCTACATCAGCGCAACTGTGATTGTTTTATATAAGAATATGTATTAACCTCAAAACCCTATGTGTCACAGATATCAAATTGTTTAAATTTACTAAGTTTAAATGGAGACATCAGTTGACTCTTTGCCTTAAGTGAACATTATCTGAGCACAATAAGGTTACAATGCTATAAACATATGGAAATAGATTCCAAGCATGGAGTCAACATTTAAAAAATAAAACAGTGGAAATAATCTCCCCAAGCTTTCTCGTATTTTCTCTAATAAAGATACTATCCCACGATCCCAAGTGAAAATATTTTTTCGTGAACTAAATAGTGAGACCATCAGGCTTTTATTTTCAGAGAAACTCACAGTAGCTTTTTGTCCATCATAGTATAATGAAAAAAGACAAAGGTATATTTTAGATGTTTCATTTTTAACCTATTACAACCAAAATTGCCCTGATCCAAATGAATATTTCACACAGATGACGATGTAACAACATAAGAAATGAATGAATTTGTTGTAGTTGTTTCAGTTTAAAATCGAAGAATTTATGAAAATTTTCTCATCTTTAGATTATTGCTTCAGTTATATAGTTATGAAATCAAATATTTTTATATTATAATTTTTTTATAATCATAACATTTTTTATCCTGTTAATTTAAATAATTTTTATTTTCAGATTCTCCAAATCCAAAGACAATTAAGACATCACCGCAATGTAAGTTGAATTAAAACTGTCTGGCATAGAGGGGCAGATTGCTGTTGAAACAGGAATAACTGACATGTTAGATGAATTGAATTCATTTTTATGATTACGCCAAGTTATCAGATACTAAAGCCATGTTATTTTAAGTGCCTTTCACATGTTTCACAGTGCCTTTTATGTGTGTGTGTACATCAATGTGTACACACACACACACACACACACACACACACGCACGCACACGCGCACACACACGCACACACACGCGCACACACACACACGCCAAATATCAGGTTGCTATTAAAAGAGTGAGTATATAGTTCATCTAACTTCTAAATTTAGTGGTATTGTACCTTGAATTTTTTTATCTGTCGCGTAAGCTACATAGATCTTTATCAAAGTCCTTCTTCAGCTTTCAAAAGTGAAAGAAAATCACACGATCAAATAAATGGTTGATGAAACAATGACAAATTATTTAACTTCAGGGCAGCAGTATAATCTGTTGTCAGAAGTTAGGCAAGAAAGTATTTAAAAAAACTTCCATAAAAGAGAAATGTTTTTTAATTCCGAAAAGGTGTAAAATTCGTTTTGGGGCTATAATATTTTCGGAAGTTTCCACGGAAAGGCAGCAAAATTCAGTTTTATTTTTAATTAAATAAAATTCTAATTAAAATTTCTAACAATCATTCCGACATGCACATTTCAATCATCGAGGTTACCTATGTGTCAAATTTGGTAGCTCTAAGCCAAGCGGTATAGCCTGAAGAGCTCTAAAACACACACATACACATGCATATTCGCGCACACATGTACTCGTTTTTTTATTAATATAGATTATTGTGCTCTCAATGTCAACAAACAAATAGACAAATTATGCACCTTTAGTTTCTTTTTTTAAATGAAAGTATTAGTAGTGGCAGATGAGTTGAACAGATGAGTTGTGTGATTATATTCTGAAAAAAAGAAAAAGGAACATTTAAAGCTTTTTTTTTGTTAAGGAAGATATATTGTGGCCATTGCAATTGAACCCTAAGAACGAGAGAAAATGTTTTTTTTTTTCCGTTTGGGATTATTGCAACCTAAGTTTATTATGAAATTCAACGTCTTTCTTAGTTCAACTTAAGAATAATGTCCAGACGCTAAGGACATGGTAACTATACCTCTAAAGGTATGGTTACCATATCCTTGACAATTTCTCTAGAATGTTGGAATCTTGAGAAATTTTCCCTAAAAGCGACCCTGTTAACATTTTTTTGAATGAGGAAACTTTAGGTGAGTTTTTAGGCATACTTTAGAAAAAAAATCTTAAGTCATATAATTTACCTGTTTTACACTTTATATTTTCAGTTACATAATTGTATCAAATCTATTAATTATGTAACTAATTAATAAATTTAAAACCCCTTTTATTAATTTCAGACTTTACAACTCCAATGGCAATAGAGACAACAACAAAAGGTAAGTCACATTTAATGTGTGCGCTCTAAGAAAGTATATATTGTCGATGTGACATTAAAAAATGTTATTATTAAATATTTTAAATTCAAAAATTTAATTAAAAAGCAGAAATAAATATTCTTTCAAATACAAGGGACACATATAACATGAATATCATGCGCTTTCATGTTTTCAACGTTTTGACAATTTTAATTTGAAATACGTATAATTGTATTAATCGCAGATACTTCATGTTATAAAGAAAACGAAAATGAATTTTTTTAAATTTTCAAAGCCTTAATGATTATATCAGTTGATTCTTTATTGTCTTTAAACTCACAATAACTGATCATCAATAATAAAGTTATCATTTATAATAAATATTATTATCATTTATAATAAAGTTATCAAGCCAAGGTGATTTTTGTCAAGGAAATTAATAAATTAAATCCATGGAGCAGACATTTTTAAGCATAAAATGTATGCATCTATTACAATCTAAACAGAACAGAAACTTTCTATTACAATCTAAACAGATTGTAATAGAAAGTTTCGTATGTACTTATATTATCATAAATGGTACACGATGTATAGTTGCCTGAAAAGTTTCACGTTGATGACGATACATTATAAGAAATGAATAAATTTGTTGTAATAATCATTTCATCTTGAATCCGAAGAATCCTTGAAAAATTAGTTCGTTTTTGGTTTATTGCATGAAATATACAGTCATAAAATTAAATATTTTTATTGTATTCTTCTTCTAGTATTTATTTTCATAAACCCAACATTTTAACTAAAAACATTTCACACCATTTCATTTAAAAATTGCTCTTTTATTTTCAGATTATTCAACCCCAACCCTGGTTGAGACGACAACGCAATGTAAGATGTATTTAACTTGCCTATAATAATAAGGCACGTAACTTTTGAAAGCAGAATAACTTAACACTCATTAATTGGACACGTTTTCTATTCATCTAGTACCAACCACAGAATTACTAAATTTGTAATAGTTTATATTACTGTGAAGCATAAGACACTGAAATAAAATGTCACGATAGTGTAGTTTTAAAAAGAGCGTTGAACGTAAATTACATGTTGTGCAAGAATATTAAAAAATATTTTTAAATGAATTTCTCATGTTTATAAAGTATTAGGCCAAATTATTCAAAATAATACAAATTTTTTTTGTATAAGTTAACGGCTTTTTTGTATAAGTTAAAAAAATCTTCCTTCTTTTTTATGAAAATTGTATCTATATTTGCATAAAGGGTAATTCCGGAACTCTTTTATTCATTTGAAACTTTAATGTTGGCCAAATATAACGCAATAAAAAATACAAATTAATTAGAATAGTCGCATCTCAATCTGCATAAAATTACCTTATATCTCAATTAATCAGGTATGCATAACGGTTAACTAAATCTACTGACATGGAATTCAGATCGTTAGGTCAATTCGTATATTTTTCATGAAAATATAATAAGTTATTTAACTGGATGTGATAAAAAAAAGTGAGATTGGTCTTCTCTCAACTGTGTATACCTTTTCATATCTTCCGAGTTAAGAGAAGATTAATGTTTAGATTTGTAGCGTTATGAAGCGAATCTAAAAAGTACTTTTGATTTCTCAATTGAATAATTTTGGGCTAAGATAAATTATAAATCTCCGATTTTGATGCAAGTCTCTGTATTAAATTTTTTCTTTATATTGCTAATATTAGATATGATTATTGAGTTCACAATGTTCGAGAAACAGACACTATGTACACTTATAGTGTATTTTTGAAAAAAAGTATCTGTGAAGGTTTCAGCAGTGGCAAATAAGTGTAATGTGTATGATTATGGGGTGTACAGTAAGGAAAAAAAATGTAAAGAGTATTTTTGTTAATAATTTTTTGACGTTATTGCAAACAAGGCAGGAAGATGGCCGAACTTCATCATCACAATATATTGTTCAAAATGATATTTCTCGATATATCGCGATTTTATTATTTTTTGTTGCAATAATTAATTATAAATAATTTCTCTTAAATTACTGACGTATTAGAACTTCTACGAATATGAGATAGTTTCAATTATCTTGATAATATTCATTTTATATGATAAAATTATTAGTATTTTTCCTTCCAAAAATTATATTAAAATTATTTCAATAGAGAATGCTGAAAAACATTTTGTTTTAATTATGCCTATATTTTTCAATAAACCATAATATTTTATTTCTTCAATAATGGAATAATTTTTTTAAATGTTGCTTTCTTTAATGCTAATTTAGAAAATTTCTGTCACTTTCATCCTTTGTGTGCACATATACGAAATATCCTGTCTTTGACTTGCTAAACTAAGTGGCTTTGAATGAAATCTGAATTCGAAATCTAAAATATAATATGAAGAATCTATTCAGTATATGAATAAATAATTTTTATTTAAGATGTTGTTGTAGATAACTAATGTACAACTAATGTAGATAACTAATTTTTATTTAGTTGAAATATGCAACTAGAATTTTAACACACTTTGAATATAAAATGATTACAACTAAGGAGATTTGAATAAAATTTAAAGTTACAAAAATCAAAAGGATATTAAAAGTAGTAATTCCGAATTGTTTATGAATAGTAAGTTAGTTTAAGCGCATTTATGTAAAGAATATTGTAATATGTTAAAAGTTTTAGAAAAGGTTTCTCAAAAGCTTGAGTCAATTAGAATTCATAGAAAAACCGTGAAGAATGCTTTTATATATCATCATTATATCATCATTAATATAAATTCATCGTAAGCATAACCAACATCCAAATAATTCGCTTATGTTTCAGAACATTAATGATATTTTCGATTATTCTATCAACAATTAAGTTTATTGTAAATATTAAATTAGTATATTGTGAATACTGGATTATTAGTATACTGGAATAATATTAGCATACTGGAATATTAAAAATTGTTATACAAAAGACAATTGCAGATTGAAAAAAACACACCATTAAAACTTTCTTTATCATAAAAATAAAATATTTCAACAAAAATATTTTAGATAATTTTAATGGAGGTATTTTTTTAGACAATTCAAATGATTGAATATTTGAAAAAAAAATCTCAAGGAATAATTTAGATATGATTTCGAAATTTCGTGGAAGAAATTTCTAAAATTTCAATCTGCATTGAAGGCTTGTTCAGGAGTAAAATTTATTCTTCGAACGTCGAGTAAAACTGCAATTTGAAGGTTTCAGATTTTTATTCCTGAATATTATTTTTCTCTTTTCGCTGCAGTCATGCTATTTATCATTGCTATTAAATCATCATAAATTTACAAAAATGTTTTGTAAATTTACTCACACAATTAAAATAATACAATTTAAATCTTATGCTTTTAATATATGGGGGGTAAAATGAATGTGAAGGATGTAATAAATATTAAAAAAAATGAACATTTAGCATATATGAACATAAAAATGGTAACGGACTTTGCTAACATGTTTTAAATTTATTCTATAATAAATATAATTATACGCATACAGTTTTAAATTAAAATTTTCAATGAATTTCATTTCAACAAAAAATACTATAAACAGAATTTTTTTTTATTGATTCAAAAAAAAATCTTGCAAATTTAAAATTAAACTTGAAATTCATATAAATGTGAGTTTAAATACTTGATGTAAATTGAACGCTGTTTTACAATAAGGATAAACCACCAACTTATAGAATCTGGTTTCATCAGTGAGTAATGTACGTCGGTGCACTCCTTTCTGTACGAAACCATTTTGATGCACAACAAACTTTACATAAAATGCAAAAATTAGCTTTGAATAAAAAAAAGCACATGTAAATTTTCGCCAAATTGAATTTTTTCGTTTTTTTCAAGCTTTTATTTTAAAACATTTGATTTTGAGTTGGTTTGTTAAGGATAATTAAAACAAAAGGAATTTTACAAGGACAATGGAACAGTAAAACATACAGTTCTGCAAACATTTGTAAAATTCAACACTGATAAAACCTCCAGTTAAACATCGAGAACGAAAATTAATTGTGCGTATCAATTCACTAGATTGCGATTCATCGAGAGCCATGATTTGTCATTTTAATATAAATAAAAACTACTTTTTTTTCAAAAATTGATATCGTAGGATCAATATTTCCGAAATATTGATTTTTTTCGACTTATTGAAAATCTATGAAGGCCTAATTGCAACCCCTGTGTGGAATGAAATTAAATATCCTTGTCAGTTCAATTTAAGAATAATATCCGGACCTTAAGTCTTTTTCACCAAATATCACCTTTCTGTGAAATTTATTATAATTCTACAAGCCACTTCTTGCCATTTCACACGAGGAGCAAATGTTCGTTGAGTTTTTAGATAGTTGGCACAAATTTGTCGTGTTTGGCGAGAAACCATAACTACTCTTAAATCATATCATTTTTCCCACATTCAATTTTCTATCTCTATTTACATACTTACAAGTTTTTAGTTCTGTTTGTTTAAGAGTTCCTCCACCAGTTTCAGATTTCATTACTACATCGACAACAGAAGAGACAACAACAAAATGTAAGTTGCACTTAATTTATCTGCAGTATCTTTCTTAATTTGACACATTTCTAATTTTTCTTTAGCAAACCAGAACGCAAAATTTCAGATGATTCATATATATACGTGTTTTATAAATAAATCGTCCTTTCAGTGGTTTTAAAAATTAAAACTAAGTATAAAACATTTGCAACAAATAGATTATTATTTCAATTCTGGCATAGATATATAGCTGTTTTCTCTTGACTGAATTCAAATATTTTTTGTAAATTTAAAACAATAGATCAAAACACAAAATTTCTCATAATATAATAATGAGTTAACTTATTTTCGAAAGCTTTATAACGTATTTTTTTTTTGACAAATTGATATCTTTATCTGGCGATAAGAAATTTATCCTTATCTGTGCCCATCGAAAAATCGATGGACAGAGAAAACTCCGTTTATTAATAAAATTGAGCATTCTTATTATATGTATCTGATATTTTAATTATTTAGAAAAATGATTTTATTTTAATTCTTCTGACTTAAATTTATCTTCTAACTTTTTAAACAAAAAGATAATCTACAATATTTTAAACTTGGAATTACAATTTAAAAGCAGAAGCAAATATTCTCTCAGAATCTTAAAAGAGGGAAAACAGCACGAATACCTCGTGTTTTTCAGTTCCGATATTATCGCAACTATCATTATTTAAGTGTGCAATAAAAATGTCCATATTAAACTCAGATACTTCATGAACCATAGAGATAAACCTGCTTAAATTTCATATCTTTTGCTAGTTCCGTTAGATAGCTACTTATCCTTGTAAGTCCATAGCATCTCAGCATAATAAGGATATTAAACCATAGTCGCTTTTAATAAGCAAAATTAGATAAACAGTGATTTCAAAAATAAAAAAAAGCATATATAAGCATATTATATTAGATACATATCATAAGATACATATTATAACAGCATATACAAGCATAGCTTATTATATGTATTTAAAAGCATATTTATTAAAGTCTGATAAGATTGAGGAAAGTTTTACAGGTAATTGAATCAGCATACAAAGAACATGACGTTTTACTGCTAGAAAAATTTCATGATCATAACAATTCTATATAAAAAATGAAGGTGCCAATTGTAATAGCATCAATTAAAACAAAAGAATACTCACATTTTTTTTTTTTAGTTTTGGTATATTGCATCCGTACATATGGCCAAGAACATTAAGCATTTTTATTGCACACAACTTTGAACATTTATTTTCATAATCGCAATATTTTTCACTCTTTTCATTTAACTGAATTTCTTTATTAATTTCAGATTCTCCGATTTCAACGTCGATAAAGACGACAACCGAAGGTAAGATAGGTAAGATGTATTTAAGCTGTCTATTATAGAAACTGTTGCAGTTGAAAGAGGAAAAATGGTATCATGTCTAGTTTTATAAAGAGCACTAAAAGTAAATTAAATACAACAT
>JAPMOR010114994.1:35998-68975 GCA_026543865.1 Argiope aurantia | reverse complement strand
TAACAGAATATCCTGAAAGATAAATATATGTATTTATTACCATCTGACCAGGTTTGAGAGAGTTCTGCTTTTACTAGAATCAGAATGTATGAAATAAGATGTACGAAACTGTTTTGTTGATGACATTATTCAATATGAAATTAGAGAGCTTATTTTAATTCTTCCTGTTGATACAGAATTTTTTTTCAAATTCTCAAATTCATTCGCTGCATATTGTCATCATTTTTGAATCATTGCAATCCGCTTAAGATCTTGATACGAGCCGGCGTTCTGGCCTAGAGGTAGCACGTTTTCCGCGTGATCTAGGCGTTCCAGGTTCGAGTCATGGTTCGGGCATGGTTGTTCCTTACCGTGTGTTCTCTCTGTGAGGTGCGTGAATGAGCCCCCTTGTAAAAAGGAGTTGTGCAAGCGAGTGTGTGCTATCTTCATTTGAGCTAGAAGTCAGACTTCTGCTCTCGGGTGCTCAGGGGTCTTTACCTTCAGAAGCTACTGCTCAAGAATTTGGCTTAAAATAGTCACACGATAAAAAATCATGGTATCAAATATTTTTCTTGCATCCTACTGGCGGATAGTTATTTTCAGTTGCAACGTTTACAGCCTGTTTATCTAACAAATGTTTTTTAAATTTTCAGATTCTGAAACTCCAGAATTGGCAGAGACAACAACACAATGTAAGTCCCATTTAATCTACCTGTCATTAAAAAATACAGCTCGGTTGAAAGCGGAATAAACACATTCACTGAATGAAAACATTTTTCATTTATCTTTAGTTATCATAGACTAAAATTGTAATGATTTATATTGCTGCGAAACATGCTTCATAAAAATAACATGCCACACGTATGTTTTTAAAAGAGAGTGTCAAACGTAAATTACACACTATGTATCAATTTAGAAATATTTTCTCGTGAATTTCAATCTTTTCTTGTATAGGGAGTGTTGGATCAGATTGCGAAAAGTTTACATTTCGCACAAGAAACATGGAAAGTATGGATCATATATTATTTTATTTCATAAAAAAATTGTTTTAATTAATTTCGAAAAAAATATTTTCCCAACATTTTCAGAAAGCGATATTTTTATCTGGAGGCAAGACAATTTCTGCAAATTTTTTTTTATCGAAATGTTCATACGAGTCAAACGTAATAGAAGTTATAAAATAAAAATTAATTTGAAATGTCATATCTTCTTTTGGATAACATTACTTTATGCATCAACGTGTCACACATACCGGACGATTAACAAAATTTTGAAAAATTGAACATGGAATTTGTGAGGGATATTCAGACCTTGTCGATTCGAGTATTTCTTCAGAAGATATAAAAGATTATTTATTCAGATTTCTTAATTTTGGATTTCAGTTTTAACCTCGATTGACAAAAATAAACATATAGAGAGACAGTATTTTTTCTGAAGTATTCATATTTTTTCGTGGTCTTACTAACTACAGAAAAAAAACTTAGTATTTAGGTTCGTAGTATTCTGATAGGGATCCAATAAATATTTTGTATTGCTCTTCTTGAATCAGTAAGGATAAGAGGTTAATCACCAATCTTCGATTTTGATGTAAGACTGCACACTAAATTTTATCAAAATGTTTTGGAATGCTTTTCTGAATGTTCACTATGGACAAACAGATACTCACCATAACCTTAGCATTTTTTTGAGTGAAAGTGCCTGCAACACGATGCAGCGTTGGCAGAAAATTTCGTATGATTATACGCTGTAATAAAAGTAAAAATAACATTTTATGAGTTATCAATTATTTACCAATAAAATGACACAAACAGTTTATAAAAACACTGTTGGTGTCATTTCTAGTGAATCCTAAAATCATATGCAGGTTTCCTTCATTTTACGATTACTGAAAGCTCAGTCGACATGAAATTAAATATTATTGATTCAATTTAAAAATAATGCCTCCACACTTCAATAAATATTCTGGCAATTTCTCACCAAATGTTTCTTGAGAAATTTACTAGAAGTCGTAGGTTGCCATGCCTTACAAGGACTCGAAACTAACCCTCGTCGAAGGTTTGAACGATTAAGGAATTTGGTTATGCTTGGTGAATGAACGGACACAAATTTTATGTCGTATAATTTTTTTTGCTTTCATTTTTCAATTTTTATTTATATAATCACATATCATTTATTCCATTTGTTTAAAGAGTTCTTCTATTAATTTCAGATTTTTCAACTCCAATGTTGATAGACACAACACCAGACAGTAAGTTAGATTTAATTCATATGCATATAGGAAAGCATGTAGATTATGAAAGAGAAATAACTTAAAGTTTCTTTCATGTTCCCAATTTATCTTAGTGGAAAAGGCGTAACTTTTCTGATGATCCATATATCTATGAAATGTATCTTTTAAGCAAATTGTCATAACAACAAGTTGGAAAACTAGTATTAAACATGAAATATAATCAAATGTTTGTTTTTAGGATACTATTCTAGTTTATAAGTTTGATGAATCTTGATTGAATTCAAATTTTTATTTGCAAAGACAGTAATCAACGAGAAGAAAAACATTTCATACCCTAACAATAAATTATTTAATTTTAGAAATTTTGCTGTTTTTTCCCCTTTAAATTGATATCTTTATCTGAAGGTAAGTAATTTCGAGTTTCTATTGAAAAATTCATGTATGCCAAACAATTCTTGTTGAATTTTTGTACATTTGAATTTAAAAAAAAATAGAAATAAAAAACTTTTCTATAAAAATTAGAAGATTGTACATTCTTTTCATTCAGTTTTTCGTTTAACTTGAGAGAATATCGGGAGATAAAAATTATCTTGAAATTATATAAATTACATCTGTTGTTGATATTACATTAAAATTTTTTATTAGTAAAAATTTTAAATTTGAAAGTGAAAGTCAAATAAAGCAGAAGACTTAATAGGCCAGATATAGAACAAAAGAAAATCATAGCATAAAAATGAGCTAATTATTTTTAATAATTTTGGTCTGCCTAATTTTGTCAAATAAATATATCTATCTGAATGCTGGAAATATCTCTTAATTCATTATTCGAAATATTCAGTCATGCCAAACGAAATGCTATGTCTTTTATTTTCCTTATTTGCACAAGATATTGTACGAGATCTCCTTGGTGTTATTCGATATTCTGAAAGCCGGACATTATTAGAAAGATATCATAATAATATTATTGAGTAATTTGATGTAATGGAGAAATTAGAATTGCCTCATCGGATCTGATTGCTTCGCATATGCACAAGGATTCAGAAACTCTGAGACAAGAATTTTTTCAAAGTAAATTTGGAACTGTCATGAAAAAATCAGATTCCTAGCTTTCTTTATATTGCTTGTTTGTTTTTGAGTTATCATGTATAAAAGAAATAGTAAAATAAAGTGGCAATCTCCAAGTTGACAAATTTTATCCAAAATCAAACATATATCGACAATTTAATGCAAAGATCATGTGCTGAAATTCATCCATCAAACTTGTTGCGTTTTTGTGTTATCATATTCATGCATCCGGATGAGCAACCTGATATCTTCCAAATAGGAAAATAAATCTTTAATTTCGGCTTTAAAATTTCATAGCAAAATTTCTTCAATCTCACTTGTTTCGGTTTTGAATTATCCGGTTTCATAGACTGACAGACGAATTGAAAACAAAAAAGGATTTTCTTTCTGATCTCTAAACTATCTGAAATTTTGAGGACCCTTGGAAATATGAATGTCGAAATTTATAATGGTTCCTAGATTTCTTCCATACATTTATTTTTATAGGTTTATGAGAAAAAATAAATAGATATGAAATTCATTTTTGATTAGAAAAGTTTACTGCCTTTTACTACATTATTTAAGCATTTTTAATATCTAATTTATAAAGTTAATATAATCCATAAATATAGTTTTCAGCTATGGAGACATAATCATTAAAAAAATATCAAGAATGAAATATTATAAAGCAATAACATCGTTTACACTCCCATTCTCAGCTTTACTCACTTTAAAAATTTATTTTAAACTTTCCATTTCATAGTTATACAGGATGTAATCTGTTATCTTTACCTTGAATTATTTTCACAGCTGCTTGGTCATTCACAGTCATTGGTATATGTTTTCAACTATAAAATCCTTTCAAACGATTTGAACATTCATGTTTATTTTTGAAATGAAAATACAAAAATTATAAAAAAAATTACGATACCATTAAATAACTTTAAAAAATCAAGAATTTTTATACAAGTTCCTCTATCCACATTAACTTTAAAAATGGTGAGAAATATTGCAAGAAATTTAGTGACTAAGTTTAAATAATTGACCGTAAATTATACGGTGAGATCAGTTATAACATAATCAGCCTACAAACAATAGAGTTAGAGTTCATATCTTGAAGGCAATACAATGTAAGGGATAAAAATCAAGTACAAATTTGTTCAATATTTTCGATTTAGTATGAAAAAACACATTGAGCATAATAATGCTAAAAACAAAACATATAAAACTTGGTTTTGTTTGCTCGCGCTTTCTAATGCTTCCTCCAGACGCTCTACCTGAAAGTCAACATTTCGAACAATAAAATACTTTAGTCAGCGACAATGCTCATCTGGATTTTTTTCTTTTTGCAAAAAATAACGTTTTTTCTAGTATCAAGAGTTGTTATCACAGGTTTGGAAAATCGCCACTAAATAAATTCTCATTTTATTCATTTTCTTCCCTGCACTGTTTTACTCAAATTTTCTTTTCTTACTAAATCCAAGACATTCTACATTTGTGTAATTGATTTTATTTTAATATCTTGTACCAGTTTTGAAATAGGATGCTGCATTCGTTGATTTCCATTAACTGGTGCTGTAACCAATCTCACTGTTTAGTGAATGATCACTTTATTATACTTAAACTTTTTGATATTTGTAAGAAATAAATTTATAAAAATATTTAATTTCAAAACCAGAGCTCCCTCAGTATGGTTACAATACTAATAAGTTAACATCGATTTGCTAGCAAGTTATAGCCATATCGGATTTTTGTATTCTGCTACCCTTTATTCGATTCTTTTAGTGTATTTTGTATTTTCAGGGTGTCGATTTTAATTAATTTAATTAATTCATTCTACTTGATTTAATCTAACATCGAAATTCTCATAAACTGAGCCAGCTCAAATATTAAAGTGCAATATCTCTGTCAATTTCTGCATACAGAATTCACATTTTTTTGCATTATATTTTTAAGACAACAGTAAACGTTTTTGAAATATAACTACAAGGAATATAAAACCATACAAAAATCTATATTTTATAATTTTTATGAAACGGATCTTTTTTTACTTAAAAAAAATAATAGAATATAAATGTTTACATCGTTTGAAATGTTTTTGAAATGTTTTTTCAATGTATTCTAATAATACATTAATGTGACTGTATACCTCTTTTACAGATATTCCGTGTCACGAAATCTTGAATAAAAGATGTAATGACCACTGCTTGAATCATAGACGTATCAATCTCGGAGGAAGCTGCAGAATCGGCGAAGGAAATTCCGTAAAGTGCGAATGTATCAAGGTTCAGAACTGCGAAGTTTATCAAAATGCAACTTGCCAGAATCAATGTAAAGAGAGATCCTCAAACGACTACTGTAAAATTCCTGAGAAAAATATCCCTTGCGCTTGTCGTATCCAAAGCGGATCTAGCAAAAATATGTATGTGTTTCAATTTTTTAAAATTTTATAACAATTTAAATCATACATCTTGATCTTACCATACACTTAAAGAATAATTTACATTCAAATTTGTAGTATAAAGATACATAATTTATTTGGGCCAAATTCTATTGACCTCAACATTTGTGGTTCATTATTAATTTTTGGCACCGAGAACTTTTACCAAAATTTATTGATTTAGCCTGATGTGTTTTTGAGTTATCGTGTTCATGTGCTTACGAATCGATAATATTGAACTGATATATATCATAGATAATCAATTCTGGTCTGCTCATAGTTGTGCAATTCTGGTTCTTATTCAAGATCCTGTACCAAAATATATCCATCATGTTTCATGTGCCTTTGATTTTTCTTATTGAAATACATAGGAATGGATAAATTAATCAGAGATCTATCCATTGGAGAATCATTTTTAAAAAACCTGATACAAATTTATAATTCTAATGAAAAAATATGGTAAATTCATCTATATAGCTCTAGTGACCTAGCAGCGAATACTAAGTTTCCTAATGGGAGGGTTGCTGTTCCGAGACTCGAATTCAAGAAGGAGTCTCTATGAATATTGATTTGTTGCAGTTTATATCAACGGTGGGTCCTACCATGATTTCATGCTGGACCAAAGTTTGTAGAGAGAGAAGTATCAGGCTTCATCTGATTGTGACTCTATATCGATATTAAAATAATCTTCATTTAACTTTTAAGCGGGAAGTGAATGCAACTGGAACTCAACTAAAACTAAAATAGACGACTAAGAATACATTTCCTGTTGAAAGATTTTGTTTGAAATAAGATAGAAATCTATAGTTTTGATGATAAGAAAATTTAATACATTCCCTTCACTAATCTTGTTGCTCTATTAACACATTGTGTTCACAGACCAATAGATATATATAATTCGAAAAAAACATTTTTTTTTCAAATTGAGGAAGATATGAACTGTGGAGATTTATCCAAATCTTGAAGGTGATATCTTTCTGTTGATTGCCATATTTTCTCTTTTGAACTCAAGAGATAAAAGGCAGAACTTCTAAAAAGAAAGCCAGTACATATTTCTTCCGAAACTTATTTTTCGATGATGTATCCATCAGCATATAACTCTAACAATTTTGAAAGATCGAAACGCCAGTTCAGTACAATTAGGAAAAACGTTTAAGACACACAGAAATTATTAAAAAATTTTCTTTTTAAAGCGGGATTGATTGAGCACTCATGGTTTTTGCTTTAGTCATTAGAGACTCTCGTACAGGAAGGTTTAGGACGCAGGAAGGTAAGCTGAAAACTCTCAAAAAATGTCTAATAGCTATTAACTAAGCAGGATCTTTTTTTGTATATTAACCCCTTAAGGATATGGTTAAGGATTTAATCATACAGTTTGTCATATAAATACAAACAAAAAATTGCGCTGTATACTTCAAAATCAAATTTTCCACGATGAATGACAGGAAAAGGTACTACAACTGTATTTTCACAATCAGTTAAAACATTCAAAATATGCAACATATGTGTGTAAGTGGACTGCAAATACTTTTTTTTGTATTTCCATTCTCGTATCATAACATAAAACAATTATTCAAAAAGAAGGATCAGATTCAAAATATTTATTTCCAATTAATGATAGTAGATAGAGACATATAAAGTTGAATAGAGGTAAGCTCAAAACTTTTATTAACTTTACATGATCCATTTGTTATGCGACTGACACTAGTCGGAAGCCGAATATAAATTTACATGACCCTAGTTTTTGAACTCGCTATTGTAATAATTTGGTTTCGCAGATTTTGAAAAATAACCAGATGGTGAAAACACGCACACTTTTACGTATCCCTAAATGCAGGACTAAATTGAAAAATAATTTGAGCGCTCCTCATTCCAAAAACTCGGGACTATATATTTTGGACCATTGTATTTCCTAGATAGGTGATGCACTGTGAGTGCTATTTTCCCGAGTTCTTTGTTAGGTAGGTAAACATTTATTCTTCTATTTTTCATTTACTCTATTTTGGTGAAATAAAAGCCTAGTGGCACAACATACACAAAAAACATGAAAGGCTTCGTTGGCATCTGAAAATGAAACAAAACAGATTCTTATTACACACACACACACACACACACACACGCACGCACGCACACACACACACACACACACAAATTTCATGACGCGTCATTTTTCGGACAAACAATAGGGTTTATTTTCACCGTGATTATCTGAATATATAAAATAAAAATCAATTAATTTATCTTTGATTATTGATGTATTATATGTATTTTTATCGATTATTATTCATTAGAAAGAAACGTTTCAAAACTGCCCTTATATTTTGAATAAGCCTGCACAGTTATATTATTGGAAATATAACGGGAATTGTAAACTGTGTTTTAGAGAGACCCATTTTACTCCATTTTTCGGAAAATTGTTACAGTAAATTCAAATGTAGATGAGATCAGTAATGAATTCTTATTCAAATTTCATAACACAAAATGGCTGTATAAATTCATTTTTCATTTTATTTTTGCAGCTTGAAAATTTTCAGCATTCAAACCATTGATTATTTCATTGTTTAAAATTCTAAATTAAAATTTTAAATTCATTCAGGTTTCACGTAATAGCAAAATACTAATTAATTCAATTAAAATAATTTATAATTTCTTAATTTTTATGCAATAGATAATTCATTAAAATTAAGACAAAACAATAAATATTTTATGTCATAACTCTTGTGTTCATTGCAACTTTGTTAATTATAAGTTTTATAGATGTAATTCCTGGTCGTATAAAGGAACTTACGTTCATTTAATAAAACACTTGCTTTCTTCCATAACCCTTATTGGTCAGACGTAAAAATAAAGTTTGACTGCAAATGTTGATTTTTTTTAATGATTTCTCTTAGATTTGGCAATTTAGAAAATACATAATTCAACCTTTCATTCAAACTTTTGGTGAGTTTATGGATGATTAGTACTTTTTAGGGCATTTTTCTAGAAACAGGACATTATTCTTACGTCTTACCATCATAATTTTGTTTTTGATTTAGTTAGTATTTTTTGATTTATTATGAAATCATAACAATTAAAAATAATATTTAAAGCAAGAATAAGTTTTTTTAACCTTATTTCAGCTTCTACGAACTTCCCTAAAGAGACCGGAACATCCCTGGAAATTGAAGGAAGGAAACTGACTGCATAAACAATTTTGCACTGAAGGTGGAGGGCGTTCATTCTTACTTACATTTTGACCGTTTTAATTAGTGCAATCTAATATACTTATCGCAATGTGATTAAATTTATGAAAACGTGTAAGCAAAAGAAACAAACAAAATGTAAAATAAACCACATTTATGATATAAAAATTGTTATTAATAATGTTACGTTTTTCTGAATATTACTGATGTATTTAGAAACGAAGTTGAAAGTCAACAAAAATCGATATTATTCCATGTTTATGACATAGGCGCATGATATTTTTTTAATATCGAAAAAAAGATAAATGATAACCTATTTTAATATTTGTTTTCCCCCAGTAATCGTATTTGGTCTAAGATATTAAAATAAATTAAAAATTCCTCTAATTTCAGCTCTCCAATTTGCCTTTTTCTTTTAAATGAAAAAAAAAAAGGAAATACAAATACAAATAATAACAAAACTATAAATTAAAACGACTTGCCTTCTTAGTTAAATTTTTACTTCCAAAAATAATTGAAAATTTGTTGAATTTTTTTTAATTGACAACTCTTGAAAATGGAGGTAAAAAAGGTTCATATTATTAAAACCATCTTTAAGTAAATATTAAAATTAAAAACGCATGAAGAAATAGCAATTTCTGCATGCAAATCTGTTGAGAGATAATTAAAAGCAATTAAAGGACTTCCTCATTTTTATTGACGATGAGGAAGTATAGGTCATGGAAAGAATTCACCATGTACTTATTTACTGTAAACCGGTTGTCGCCAATCACGAGTTTGGCACAAAACATTGGCGAACAACGCATCAATTGCAAAAATAGTTAATGCCAGATGCTTTAAGTGTTCATAAATCTTCATTTAAGAAAAAATAACTATAAGGATATTATATCAGCGATTTTCTAATATACTCATTCAATATGACGTCGAATATGTTTAATACTATATTAAAGACAGCCTTGAAATTAGAATTTTGGTGATAAGATTACAAAGAGACGGCGGCAGAGATTTGCCGTCGGGGGGACAAGACAAAGCCGACAGGGGGGCAAGCTCAATATCTCTAATTAGGCTTCAAAATAACTCATAATAATTAATTTTACAATTTGAATTTAAAGAAATTCAAGTTTTATTTAGCTTTTTTTCTACTCAGATGCTGATTCTTTCTTTCAATGTTAAAACTTTATAAAGGTATTTGTAAAAAAATTGGTATCGCTTTCTTTTACTGAGCATCAACATACTGTCAATATTTGAGTCTATTTCTTTATGAGACTGTTGAGATTTAATTTCACTGAGATCTAATTTTAGAAAAAATATGGTTATATTGCATTCTAAATTGAAGTATACAGACAGAAACACATATTACGTAAGAATGGCGTGTCATGCTAAATGAACAAATGCATGCTCTTATTATTTTATATAAATGAAGTATATAAAATGAATGCTGAAACAAAAAGTTTTATAAAAAAACTTTTCTTAGAAATTCGGAATAATAAAAAATATTCGAAGATTTCGCTAAAACCCGATTTTTTTAGCGTAGTTTCCTACCTAAAATATTTGTTAAATAAAGGATGCAGCAACGAGCAGGAATTCAGGTGTGTTACGAATCCGAGAAAAATTAGTGTGCATGCCCTACAAAAATTTATTATAATTCGGATACGAACAAAATAGAATGCGGTAAAGATACAATGTTGTTGTTTCTTAAAAAAGGCTGGGGAAAATATTTTGTAAATATATGTACAAATTTACTATTTTATGTGAGATATGAAATATGGAATACTTAAACATTAGACCCCCCCATGTATTTATTTTTCATTACATATTTAGGCTTTAAAAACCAGTGCATTTTTTAAGAAACAATTAGATCTTGAATATGAATTCCTCTATCTTCATTTTTAGGCCTCTATCTTTTTTTTAATTCGAAGTTATTACAAGCTAATGTTCCTCCCCAAAAGTGAGTTTTATCATCTCAGTTGCATACATTGGTTTTTCTTAACCCCTTCGTGAACAATGTCGAGTCTGACTCGCGTATCGAGTAACTAAATTTTAAATTTTAATTCTTTCAATTAAGTGAAAATATTAAATAATTTAGAAAGAAAAAAATTACTTGAAAACGCATCATTACCTCAATATTACATTAGGAATTAAAATTATTTTATATATTTTATATTATTTACCCTTATATTATTTTAGGAATTAAAATAATAATAATTAACCCAAATAAGAGCTGACATTTAATCAGGAAGTTAAGCAAATTTGTATGTCAAGGGATTAATGTGCTATTTATAAATATTCTATGAATAGCTTTTTTAATCATCCTTTTATCAAAACATCTTTATTCAAAGTCTATTAAAAATTTAGAAACAGCTTAAATTATATAGTTTTTTGGATAATAATAATTGAAAGAAAAAATATATAAACGATACGTTCCCCGATTACATAGTCATAATATTGAATGCAGCGTCTGAAGAATTTAGGTCGTAATTTATTTAATTAATTTATTGCTCACTTGGATAAACTCTTTTACTGTAGCTAAAAAGCTACCCTATCATAATTATTTTTTGTCGTCAGTTGTAGTCGGTAATATTTCTTTAGTGTAATAATCGTATCCTGATAAATTAGACTGCACTAGAAAACAGATATTTTACTGTTGCAATCAAATAATTAAGATGAAGATTAATTTTAGAACTTTAATTTGAATGATGAATTATTCAAAACAATTCTATCGCCCTATTCATGAATAATATAAAAGTAATAATTTCTGTAATAATTCCACTGGCAGATAATCGAAGTGCTCGATGCAAACAATTTTTTTTCTCCATAACCTGTGATAAAATCTTAGTCAACGGACAAAGACTAGTTCGGGAAAATGTGACGTCTTATTCACTTGCCAGCGTATTGATTATTCTATTAAATATAATATAAATTATATGATGAATGAACGTTAGGACATTTAAATAAAATGACTGAGAATTTGGACACAACGTCATTGACATCAATCGCTTTGAATTCTTAGCGACCGACCTTTTTTGGCAAAATGCGACATACCTTATGTCTTATTCACATGTCGCCTTGTCGGTTATACTGCCATAAGTAGTGCAATTTAAAAGCTTGATGAACGACATTTGAATCAAATGTCTGAAAAACTCTGGATAGAGCCTTCGACATTAATCACTTTCAGTTCATAGTCGGTCGCCCAAAAATTGCAAAATGCGCCTATTCCCTTATCGATATCTTATTCATTTGTTACCTTGTCGGTTATATTGCCAAAAGTAATATACATTATAAGCTGGATGAACGACATGTGATTCAGATGCTTGAAAATCTGCGAAATTAACGCCTTCGATATCCATTGCATTCAGCTCCTAGTCGGTCTATCGGAAATAGTCCGTAAAATACGGCATCTTATTGTCCTAACACCCATTTGATTATTTTACTAAATATATTCAAGACGCTTTAACCGTTACTAGGCTATTGCGACTGTTTACAATATATTAATTTTAAGGTTGTTTATAAATAATCATATTCGATAATGCGCAGCTTTCTACAACCATCCTGTAGTCGTGAACGTTTTTGCCGACGAAACCCTCAATCTCTCGGCGACGGGGGGGCAAGAGGTTGTCGACAGGGGGGCAATTAACCTCCTTTTCTCCCTTCTACGACCGCCTATGAGATTACATTAGTTTCATTTATTTAAAACGCTATATTTTTCAATCATAGTTTTCTCAAACTACAAACAAACACAGTGACAGAAATCAACCTTTTGATGGATTTAGTCTCAAATATGATATAGAATTTACAGCTATAATGATAAGAATCATATGCTAAATTTAATCTTCTTAGCTTTTTTTTCTCGTTTTTAAGCAAATGGATGAACAGCTGAGTTTTATTTAAAAATTTATCGATATCCATTTTTCTGATGCTAAGTTCACGATCCAACCTTCATCTGTTGTTTGAGTTATCATATGAAATCCATTTAATTTTTATAATAGAGCAAAGAGGGCATTTACACACATTTAATGCGAATTCAAGATTTATTAATATTTAAATTGTAATTTTTTTAAAAAAATAGTCTTTATATTTTAAAAGTATTTTAAAATGAACATTCGATTTGATAGTCTTTTTTTCTTAACTATGAAGTCTGCATTTTATTTTCATTGTGGAAGGGAATTTCTTAGAGTATTGTTTTTTCCCCTTCAATCGCGATGGGCGTACGCTTATTGTTAGAAGAAAAAAATTTCTTCAAAAGATCAAAATACAATAGTCCATAAGTGAAACGTCAGAGAATTTTGAATTCTTTTGTTGAAAAGGTGTAAATGCAAAAATCTTCAATTTCTTAAGGAACACATTTATAATTTACGAAGAATGACTTGAAGCATTGTCATGGTGAAGTTTCATACTTTGTAAATCATTGGGATAAAAAAAGGAATTTCTTCTGTGAAATTAGATGTAGAAATTCCTTTTGAGACTACATTAAACTGATTATAATATATTTTCCCACTCTTCTTAGTTTTAATTTCCCATTGTTGGAGAATCTCCCGCCAATTATGAACTCCTTACCGAAACTTTCTTTGTATAGACGAAATGAGGTTTATACATTTTTCGCTCTAAGTTTTTATAATAAATAGAATTGTTTTTGTTTCAGTCATTTATATAAATCCATCCTTCATTATTCACTAAGATTGCAAGTGAACCGCGATGATCTGGTGGTAAGGTCTCGGCTCGTGAGCCATAGGGTGTCAGTTTCGAGACCCGATTCTACTAAAGAGCCGTCGTGTAAGCGGGGTCTGTTGCACTTTAAATCCGTCGGGGCCAAATGTCCTCTCACTGGTGTGGCGTGGTGTGGAGAGAGGGTTGCCAGCTCAGGAGTCGTCCTCGTCATCTGACCGTGGTTCAAAATTGCGAGGTCCTCCCGA
Organism: Argiope aurantia; assembly: GCA_026543865.1. Taxonomy (NCBI): domain Eukaryota; kingdom Metazoa; phylum Arthropoda; class Arachnida; order Araneae; family Araneidae; genus Argiope; species Argiope aurantia. The sequence continues at coordinate 55,190 of JAPMOR010114994.1, read as the reverse complement.
AACAGCCCTAGTGTTGCTTAAAACGGGACGTTAATATAACCAACACTAAAAACTAGGATTATAAGTATTTCTATTTAACTTCTGTTAAATAGTTTTCATACATAGTTCCACAAATTTTTATATGTTGGTCATATGTCTCCGTAAAAACTGTTAATATAATGTTTTCTTAGTTTATTAAGTTTTAGCAAAGAGATTTACTTTAGAAATATTTGAAAATATACTTACTTTTTTAGGCATTCCTTTACTTTTCTTTCCTGTGATGATTGGCGGATTTTCCTTTTCGAATAAAGTAGTTTATTTTGCACTAATAGAAGAATAAATTTAAAAATAGCAAATGATTTTTTCTTTTCAAATAATAAGATGTTGCGAAATATTTTTATTCTAAACATTTTTTAAAAAATTCTTTATTGATATCGTTCTGAAAATATATAAATACTTTCTGTATTGCTGGAAAAAGCAAGAATTTTTTTAAAAAATGAACGTAATTCAAAAAGATTGATAGATTGGAAAGGTTGTTCTTCACCCATAAACTATATTTGCCTTAAATAATACAGAATTATTAAATTAGTAATAAAGATATTTTTATTATATCACAAAAAAACTTTTCTGTATTATCTTTCTAGAAAGCATGATGCTTCATATTTATTTCGTTTCATATAAGATATATGCTAAAAATTATAATTTTCTAAGTTTAATTTAATCTGTTAAATGGACATAAGAGTGAATTTAAAAGTTGCCGCCGATATTTCTCATTTCAAATAATAAACTGTTACCAGAAAATTTTATCCGAAAACATGTGTTTTTCTATGAACAATTTTATTGAAATCTTCTAAAATTAAGTAAATACCCTCTGTATCTTGATTATTTGAATTTAAGGATACATATTTGGCTTATGGAAGTTCGAGAGCATTAGCCCTACTTACAAATTGTATCCGGTGGCCAAAGTCGAATTTTTTGCTTTTTTTTTATCGTCAAATATGTTTAATGTGACGATATTATATTCAACATTGGTAGTATTTTGGTGAAGTGTTAGAAGGTTGGCATAATTTTAGCGAGCTTAGACAGAATCCAGATGCTATTCTTAAAATTTACTATGATATTTTCCTTTTTACATTATTGTATAGGAAGTTATATCAATAGAAAGTATTACAATCATCAAATTTTAGCGAATATTCACTTTTAAGACCTCTCTGAATACGGAAAACACATTTTTAGAATGATTTGTTTGTTTGTCTGTTCTATAAACACGATAACACAAAAATGCTGTGGGCTGGACAAATGAAATTTGGTAACTATCTTCAAAAAATTCAATTATATTTGTTAGAGGATGTCTGCATGTCTGACTGCTTTAGCGTGATTGAACATTATAATTACAAAATGTAAAGACAGAAAAAATTTGGTACACAGATTTAGTATATATAATGGTTAAACCGTATCAAACTCAGGATCAAATTCGTGAAGGCATCGACCATATGTCGATCTACAGTTTGGCAGGCATGTAAACACAATAATTCAAAATCGCATTCACAAAGGTAGATGAAATTTGGTTCAAGGTTTTGGCAACTAAAGTGCACCTTTTTCTCAAATTTTGAACCGAATCTGTCAAAAGTTGGCTATCTGTAGGTTTGTACTTTCTCATGCATATAAAAGCGATAACTGAAAAATGCAGTGGATAAAATAATTGGAATTTCGAAAGTGACTTTGCAATTATGATTTAGTTCTATGACAAATGTTCATTTCAACCGATCAGAAAAAATTGCTCAACATACATATTCGATATTCTGGTATTTATGTAATAACCGCATGTCAGTGATTAACTGTCTTAGATCACATGCTAGATTAAGCAAGAAAAAGCTAATTTATTCCGAATAATAATATTGTTTGAATCACCATATAACAAAGGAAATGTTAGAAAAAAAGGAAACTTTGAGAAAAACTGAAAGTTGAACCTGAAGATAATAAAGAAAAATACAATGACTCATTTCGATAAATAAATAATATTAAAATTAGAGATCAATCAAATCAACGGTAATAAAGGAGGTAAGGAAAGTAAAAAAATCTAAAAAAGAAGAGAGAAGACGATATCTTTAAATGTTTTTTTTTATTATTTTGAAAATGCTATGATAAATAAGTGCCTCTATATTAAAATACATTTTTCACAAAAGCTATTATTTTTACCATGATATACCAGTTTTCAGAAACTACAATTCATAGGTTTTAAATTATTTTTGACATTTAGTTTAGTTTAGATATTTTAACGCCTCGTTTTAAAGCAGCACTAGGGCTATTTTGGGACGGTATTTATGACATATTCATATCCATGGAAACACAGTAAATAGACGCAATACATATAAATTTTACCTCTCTCTATATATAATTCCAAACTGTGTAATTTTTATATTTAAACCATAAGATGCATTTACTTCAAAGCTATATAATTACGAATTTTAAGTATTCGGATGAAAAATATTTTTGATGTCAGCCTTTGGCGTGCGTAGGTAATGATTAGTTTGAATTCCCATTCTAGAATTTGGCTGCTTATCATCAGTTGGTCGTGGGAGAAATAAGAAGTTTCTAGACTAACACCGACTTTTCAAATCGATTAATTTATAATTCAAGAGATTTATGAAACCTTAAGGCCACTTAAAGGCTCATTGGTCTCAGATATTTAAGAATACATTGAATTAATATTTGGTGTAATAACACATGTAGGCGTTTTAATATCAGGTATAGAGAGCATTTACACTTTTTAGAACGATTTCGATGAAGAATAAAAAGCAAGCAAATAAATGTTTTGAAATGCAAATTTCTAGCAACAGTTTGTTATTTGAAATTTTAATATCGTGTATTACCTATAAATTTATTTTTCTTTTGAAATAAAAATATGCTCATTGAAAGATATGTTTTTGCACCTTTAAAGAGATAATAACCTATTCCATAATTCAACAACGTTCTGAAATGCGTGGTATCAAAATTTCTAAGTGCAAAATAATTAAAATTAATAATCAGAAAAAGAAAACTGCCAACTCTTTCTTTTACATAGGAAGAAATCCCCAAACGAATATTCGAAAAAGGACATATTGTCACAAATATTTCTAGAATGAAATTGCTGGTAACAATAGAAGATGCACCGATGCTGAAATCAATTGCAAATTCTCTAAATGCGTTGGAAGCAAACATGTATAAAATAATAATAAAAGAATTTTGGACTTAAAAATACTAAAAACTTAATGAACGATATTTTTAAAATTCTTTTTAGTTTGTAGAACTCTGTATGAAATTCATTAAACAGGAAATAAATGGTAACGCTGTGATCTTTGATAAAACATGTTTTTACCTAAATGTTTGAAATAAAAATAGGTTTATTTTCTATCGGAAATACGAAGAAACCCATAAAGTCAATACAAAGAAAGTTTCTCTAAAAGGCTTATGATTGTCGCGAAGTTTTTCAATAATAGGAAATTGAAAATGAGAATAATGGAAAAATAGGATTAAATACAACACAACATAATAGCAAACGAATGATTTGCGTTCTATATTTACTGAAGAAGTACCATTTCTTTTTGGAGCAAAAAATTTTAAAGTGTGAAACGTCATTAAGACAAATCTACGAATCATGCTTCGAAAAGAAAAATGAACACTGATACAGGTTATTACATATACATTACTTTTTCAACATATTCATGCGAAATCCTCTGACATTTCATCTAAGGACTATTATATCTTTAGTAAATTAAAAAAGAGTTCTTTCTAAGCTCAAATCCACCACTACTGATGGACTCTGGGATGCCGAGAAAGAATGGAAATCAATATTCCTGGAAATTTTACGAAAAGCCATTCTATTATAAATTACATGGTGTAAAATTACAGTCCAGTAAAAAGGCAATCTGATTAAATATTTAAAGAAATAGTCATTTCACATTAAACATTAATTAAAGGGGCTTCAATTAATCTTTCCAAAAATTTGTTAACTCTTTTCATATTGCAAAAGAAATGCAGGAGTTAGAAAATTTAGAATGCTCGGAAGTAAAAAAATCTCTCAAGGAATAAAATGTAATGTGAGCTTTGAGAATGTCAAAGCGCGCCTAAATTAGTATTTATTTTGAAGATGTATTTGATAGTAATTATTTATTTATTTTTGCTAGAATTATTTTTTGTCTGGTGCAAATTTTATGAATTACGTTCACATCACATTGTAGCAATTTAAGAGAATTGTTATTCGAATTTTCTGTAATTTTTAATAAAATAACTGTTATTTAGTATTTAGATTTTGAACTTATAAATAAACATATGAAGTGAAATAAAAACCTATTCAATAAATGCATACTAAATAAGCACTGAAAAGCGTTTTGAAATGCTAATTAGGTGCATCAAAATTTTATAAATATTAAAATCTGCGACAAATTTGAGAAACCATTAAAGAAAGTAGTAACAGTGAAGAAGATATTTAAAGCAAATTACTATAAACGCGTATCAAACGATATTACGCAGCGAATTCATAAAACTACACAGAAAAAGCAAAAGAAACAATGCACGGAGAAAGTAACTTGAACGCGAGAGCGATCGGTTTGATAAAACAGTACAATAGGTTTAAAATTCTGACAAAATAAATGGAACTGATTAAAATTAAATAGCTAATTTGATTAAATAGTATGATAATGAAACTCCCGTTATTATAAAGCTATTTTTTTAATTAAACATTTTTGGTGAGATAATTTGTTCAAATGTCTATATCTATACCTCTATCTATCTATCTATCTATCTATATATATATATATATATACATAAATACATACATAATGCATTTGTTGTTAAGGGAGATCACGTCTATACATACAGCATGCCAATGTTCAATATCCTTTTTCGACAATTCTTATAGAATGTCCACGCTATAATTAACAACTTATTCTCTGTATTCATGCTTTTTCTAACGCTCGAAAAGTTGGAACTTTGCGAGTTCCAACTTAAAAAAAGTTTTATTTCTATTGTTTAACTCCAAAATGGAAAGCAGCTTTAAAGTCTCATTTTCAATAAAGTTGAATTTTTTTCAAAACGTGCCAATTCAGAGGTCGTGAGAGAAGACATTTTAGTCAATCACTCACTTTCTCTCCCTCTCTCTATATATCTATGCATATATCAATATATGTAAACTAAGTTTGGTGTAGCATATTGCAACATTGGTCTTCTTAGTCTCTTCTGTAATCCAAACAATGTACAGAAATTTTTGTCCCAAACGTTGTTTTCATTTAGATTTTTTTACATGAAATTAAATACCAATACCTCGACGAAATTATTTCAGACTAAATATTCATTTTCCTATTTCATGCAACTGTGCAAAATAAAGGTCATGAACATCTTGAAAGATCTTTCAAATTTGTTTTGAACGGCTTCTGGAGTATCAGTATTTCACATTTATAGAGCCTTTATAGCCTGTAAGATGGATTACTTATTCGTGATATTCGGCTACCCTCTACAGAATGTGCTAAAATTGCATAAAAATGCTCAAAAAGAATTTTTTGTCAGTAGTTACGAATCAGTAGTTAATAATACATTTGAAAACTGGTTTTGCTTTTGCCAAATCAACTTAAAGTATTGAAATACGGCATATTAATAACATTTAAATGGTGTTGGTGTGAGCAGCCACTAATGTATGCTGCTAATTTTAATTTTTACATGACTTATTTTCCTACGTTCTCCATTTTATTATATCACTTATATTTAATACCACAAATGCGTTGATAACAGTCATTTGGTCTGAGAATTTTGCTTATCTAAGTAAAGTTCAAAATTTTTAAAACTTTAAAAAACAACCCATATATTTAAATAATTTACTGATCCGTGCAAAAAATATTTCAAACCAAACAGATAGGCTTGTGTATTGCAATAATTTTTTCTCAATTTCTTTTTAAACAAAGAACTAAATATAAGCTAGAAGTTTTGCCAAATGTTTAAAATGGGTGTAAAGGCATTACTCTTTCCTGCGATTATTAAAAAAGAATATGTTATAAAGAATACACACCGTAAAATGTCAACATTTTCTTCTATCAGGAACATCAATGACTTATTTGTGTTGATCCCGAAAAGTAAATTTGTTACTGGGACTGCAATGTATATATGCGAATAGCTCTTTATTTGTGGTGAGATTGTAAGACATTTGGAGATTAGTGTTTGATATGTATGTATTAATCGCATGCCATTGACGAACTTTGGGCTTAACCACAAGTTATTGACTAACATAACCAATAGACATTATATCTTAGGTTGCTATAAACCAGACAGCTTTAGTGATTTTCCTAAGGCATGCAGTCAGCTCATGATGCCATGTATTACCAAATTTTTTTTAAAAGGAAATATAAACTCTGGCTACCATGAATTTATTAGTGTATCATTGATTGATAGAAATAAGAAAATTCTTTCATCTCATCATATAAAATTTGAAAAAATAAATTAATTTGTTAAGGGGTTCAATGAAAAAGACGATGATTCCCGTACTGATTAATGGAAATCTAAAAGCGGCAAATTTTGTTGGTCCTTAGATTCGTAAATTCGTTAAAAATTCAAAATTTTCAACACCTATATCTGATTTTGAAATGTTATGTTTCATCTTAGTTATCAGGAAGATTGTACTGGTTTTGGAAGACATTTAGTTACTCCAAAGAAGAAAACTATGAAAAACTGGTATAAAATGCAATATAATATAAATTTTTAAAATTACTACTATGAGCACAAATGTACAGTTTCTACATATTCTTTCTGGAAAATTTTAATACACTGTATGTCACATAATTGAAGAACAAAGAATGAAGTTCAACCATTATATCAAAATAACAGAGGAAAAGTATCAAGTTAGATGGATCACACGTGTAATTATGAATTATTGTTAGAGACCTTATCAAACGCACATAAAAGGCACTAACAAAATAAGATTTTTTTCCCTTCAGTTAATCGAGTTAACATATTTATTTCTTTTTTTACTGGACTTAATGCAGTCTAATAATGCACATTTTTATCATCTTATTTTTAGCCCATTGATCAGTTTTGATTTGTTGAAATTCATTCCTTTATTTCATTATGGTTTATTATAAGCTTAAGATAATTGGAAAAACGAATGAAAAAGTCATCCAGTACAAAGTATTGGTCCAATCTCGTTATTTTTTAAAATTTAATATAAATCTTCAGGCCACTTAAATAGGTCATCAATAGTCGTCTGTCCACTTCCAACTTACATGAATGATATTTGAAAGAAATTGAAATATTCCTGTTTCATTGTGTACATTCCATTCTTCTGTTCGCAGCCTCCCAAAATGGTTTAATATATTTTAAAATATTTAATTGATATAGACACTCATATCGTTTAAGTATCATTTATTCCAATATTTATAATAAGATATTAACTGCATTTTGTGTAAGTTAATTCTCTATATTTTTCCAGACAAAAATTTGGAATTTTTCGTAAATTGTTCTCAAAATTTAAATTTAATTTTTTCACTTACATTTTTTAAGGTTTTCGTAAATTTATATAGTTTTGAAGTTTTATCTCAAATGCCTCATGATATGCTAGATGAAACTCTGTATGGGCTGCTTTCTTCTGCTAATATTTAATTTACTATTATTATTTTATTTTTACAAAAGGAAAGACAAAACTGTATTCTCCAGGTACTGAAATTCTCAACTAGCTTACTATCTTACATCTTCCCAATACCTTTTTTCATAACTTTCTTTTTATATGCTCCTCTTAGTTTTTCTGCAACCACGCAGTTTTTTGTCCCAAACAGTGCTTTCATTTAGAGCATGAAATTAAACTAAATACCAATACTACGATGGAATTATTTAAGAACTAAATATTCATTTTCCTATATCCTGAAACTGCGCAAAGTAAAATCATGAAAGGTCTTTCAAATTTGCCTTGAGCAGCTTCTGGAACATCATTATTTCATATCTATACCCTTTATATCTATAGCCTTTAAGATGGATTATTTAGTCGCGATATTCAGCTACCTGCGACAGAATGTGCTAAAATTGCATTCCATCCATGAATAATCTCTGAAACTCCGAAATGGAGCATTTCGTAGTTAATTAATTCAGAGTTTTCCTGTTGAATGTCATTAGTGCTCAATCACAGACGCACAATATTGATGATTCGTTGTTGTTCCAAAATTTTTACTTCCCTGTCACATGTTGTTACTAATTGCAAGCTAAGTCAACTTGTATTTTGCTTACAAAATGCAGGACTTCCTCTTTTTTGGATAGTCTGTGACATTCTTAATAGCTTACATCTGGGCAATAATTATACTTTTTGCACTCAGTTTAAAATATCACCCCTTCCTATGTAAATCATATGAATTAAAATTTTTAAATCCATTAAAATTCTTTAATAAATCTAGAAAGTTACCGAATTTTAAATGCTACGTTTTGAATATCCTCATGAAATCTATCAAAAACCTTTTCTATTCTTATCTAACATCTTCATTTTCTTGTGTTTTTAACAAATTTATACTTTCATTCTACATTGACTCACTGCTCTTTATTTGAACTAAGGAAATACCGGTCATTGTTAATTCATTTACTAAAAATCTGTCAATACTTCTGATAATCATACCATCTATTCAAAGTCATTAAATGTTTTTGAATTCTTGACATCGTCCCACCATTTCAGCCATACATTGATTGCTAATATTCTAAAAATGTACCATTATATTACAAATAAGGAGCGCCATATTCTCTTTAGCTGGATTTCTTTTGACGCTGTAATACTTGGAAATGGAATGGGTGAGAATGTTTGCGAAATCAGATCATTAATAATTTAAGCTCTTTTGTTTCTGTCAACAATCTAACCCAGATAATGTCCAACCCAGTCTATGTGAAAAGCATCAAACTCAATAAAACTTTGTAAAGCAAATAAATGACACTCAATTAAACGTCTATTTGAGTATTAGCCAAGTTTATCCAGTAAAAAGCTTTAACAATTACGCTATAACTTCACTATATACAAAAATAAGCATTTCTTGATAAGGGGGACATGGCATGTTAATACCCAAAATCAGTTTTCCCCATTCTAATTGAATGTTCATAATTTAATTACAACTTAGTCTCTGTTTTAATTATTTTTGTATAAATCTTAAAATCTTTCTCACAAAGTTTTCTATTCTCATTTTTTTCACATTTTTGAAAATAACAGGCTTTTACTATTTCATCCGATTTTTTAAAACATATTTTAAAGTCTATTTTCCTTGGGGTTCGATCATTTTGCAAACTTTACAGATTAAGAATTCATAACACCAGAAAAAAAATTTGAAACTAACTTTTAAAACAAGACTTTAGCCTATATTATGCGCTTAGAGTAGCATATTCAACAATAGTTTTTAGCTAGTAAGTTGACTACTCAAAAATTTTCAAATGGCAAATATTTAGACATGTTATATAAAACTATAGTTAACCCGAATAGTTTAGCCTTAATTTAGTGTGAAAGAATATTTTTTTTGGGGGAACAGTGTATCTTGAGAAGTGCAATCTTTTCTTTTAACTTCTTTTTGATTATTGCTGTTGTTGAATTTTGCATTTTCTTATTATTACACCTTCAAAATTAATTGAAACTTCATAAACTATTCCTATATTTAACTGATTACGTATAGGAATTATGCCATATGCATTTTCTTAATGCATATTTCATAATGCATTGAGTAATAGACCTTTAGACAAATTTTAAACGTTGCAATTAAACATACGCATATAGTATTTAAAATATATATGCTGCGATTCAATTCTGAGAATTCTTTCTGAAAAGGCACAGAAAATAAATTATACTCCAACGTGCTTAAAGATTTTATCACTAAAAAGAAGAATATGCGAAATAATACATTGAAATGCACACATTGGAATTCATTACTGGAAAGAAGGGACACAGTGGTGACTATATTTAGAGAGCTGAGGTAATTTCATATATATATTAAACAAGAAATTTTATTTCCAAGAAGGGAAGATTTTGGCTTCAATTAGCAACATACGAAGGTGTCAGATAAAAGGAAGCAAATTAAGTGATGATTATTAGTTTCATTGGAACTTAATTCTTTTAAATTATTTCAAATTGTACTACTAATAATAAATTGGAATTTTAAAAAATCTGTAAAAAATAGACTAAATTAATTTTTAAATATTAAAGAATCACATTTATAAGAAATCAAGCATTCGATTTTAAATTATTTCTATTTTTAATTATTTTTGCATTACTGTGAGAAGTATGATTGTGTTAAATTTCCTTACGGGCAAAAATTAAGAGTTTGACATTGTGTATGCATTCCATTGCTCTTAATTTCATATTCATCAGAAGAAAAGTTTCTGCATAAATTTAGCTCAGGATAAATTTGAACTCTCTGTTGTATTTACAAGTAGAGAGATAGAAGACGAGTATGCTCTTCGAGAATTGCGATTCTTTTAAACATCATACAGAGTATTATCACCCTTTGAGAAGAATCTCCCAACTCTGTTTGGAAATGTGATGTTATAGCCTGAACTTATGTTTCATGACACAATATTCCCGCCATGATTATTTACTAGTATGATGTATGAGGCTACTTATTCCCCTTATTTTTTCTGCAATATTACTTGGTTAATACTCATGCATAGTTCTTTTTCCTTATTTTCTTTATTTTTATTAGTAGTATGTCCCATTCAATTTATATTCATTACCAGATTTAAAAATGTTAAAATTTTTTCGGTTTTTTTTGATGAACACTTCATTTGATTTTTATACTTTACCAAGAAATTTAATTTTTTCCATTTAGACATTCCATTTAAATCTGAATGCTTATTCTTTAAACTTATCAAATATATATTTGGTGAGTCTCCAGTTTATTCTATTTTGTGAATTGTGAAAACGACCAAGAAGGTTCACAAATTCACCATCCTTCCTTAGATTCTTTTACACTACTCCACTAATAAATATCTCCTTTAGCAATTCATAAAATATCTTGGAATCGAAATATTCTTTCAAAAAAGTTGCAAACCATTTTGCAGTTGCAATTTTTAAACTTATGCATAATGCAAACTTTTACATAGTTTTAAATTTTACTTGAAATAATTTTATACCTTTCTTCTCTTATTTTCTATTCATAGATTTTTTTAGAATAAACCTAAAAAAGAGCTACTTTATATTTCTGTATTTCCATAATGTCAGTACATCCATACACCATAGATTTGGAAAGATCTGCGGTCTAGCAAGGAATGGGATTTAGTGTAGTAATGCCAATGAAAATAAAGTCCATGCAAATTCTTTTGGATATTTTGCTAAGAATATTTCTATTTTTTATGGAATGAAGTATCAAATTACAAGAATTGTCTGGTACTTGAAATACCTGATTTAAAAAAAAATAAGTGCTTTTTTAACTGTACCTCTTTATCAGAATTTCACCAAAGCATTTCAAGTAATAAGAACTCAAGAGATAAGTAAGTGAATCGATTTCTGATGGCTGAATATTTTAAAATATCAAATGCTAAGAATTACCAAAGAAATCAGAACTGCATTCTATTTCTAAATTCGGGATGAAAATGTTTTAATATGTAGAAGCTCGTCACTGTTCTCTGAAACACTAATGATAACAATGTTGGATTATTCATATCTTCAGTTGGTAGACTTTCTGAATTAGTAGGAATATTTCTATAGTAGTATGCCAGGTATGGATTGTAAAATTATTTGTTTATATGATTTAAAATTGTGCTGGTCTTTGACTTTATTGTGAAAAATACACAATAATCCTTGTTCTTAGATCTGGAAAAGATTTAAATTACATTATATACTTGTTAGATGTTTGATAGTTAATTATATACTTGTTACATAAATTTAAGACAGCATTTAGAAATATTGAAAAATACAGATGTACTAGTTTATAAAAGAAAACCCCAAAAAGAGTTCATTTTGAAGTTACGAACAAATTCATCTGTCGAATTCATCTTGGAAAAAACCTATCTGTCGAATCCTATGTATATGCATTTGATGCCAATATCAGCATTGCATTATTATCAATAAGACATCTGCAGAAAATTATATTATACTTCTCAATATAGTTCAAAATACATCCTTCTCATTAAAGGACACAGAAAGAATATTTATCAAGAAAAGATTTGATCCTGTAGGCACGACAGTAAGCTGCGAAAGATATTCATTTGATTTTCCTTTGTCTTGGTGAAACATTGACACAGTTGTTATCAACGGGCATTACTTACACAATTAGATATGCAGGAACACTGCGACAAAATACTGGTTTCAGTTCTTTTATGGTTGTTCTATAATTATAGCAACTAAATAGTTATAAAACAATTTCCCATTTACTTGTTTTCTTTTCTTTAATTTATCCGTAATAATTTAATAATTATTTGAAATTAATTAAATTTCATAAATGAATGAAATGCTCAAGCTTACGCTTCAAAGTTATATTCGTACAAGTTTAATCTTATGCGAATAAATGAAATTTCTGGTGATCTCCAAGGTATACACGTGTCAAATTTGGTAGCTGTAGATAGAACGGTCTGGCCTATAGAGTGCCCCCACACACATACACACACACTGGGCTTTATTATGATATAGACTTTATACATGTGTATGATTTATATAATTTAAAAAGATAAAAGAACGTTTAAAATATTTCCTTTGTATTCTAAGAAAGGAAATACTTTTTCATCATTGGCTTTTAAATTAAATTCAAGATACTATTTTCGTTTTAAAGTAATTTCTTTCTTAGGTATGGAGTTTGTTTATGTAATTAAAAACGAATTTTGCAGTTATTATTTTTTTCCCATTTAAAATGAGCATACGTGATCAAAAATAAGACTTAATTTATGTGAATGTTTTTTCATGTTTTGTAGAGCTCCTGAACAATACTAGTTTTCAATAATTTATTAATTAATTCAAGTATAGAAACAAGGAATGTTCATAATTAATCCGGTGTGTTCTCAATTATCCAAGGGACTATGGATAAAGTTGGAACATGTGTTTTGGCTTATAATCATAGTAGCGAGTTGATTTGGAGAAGAGACATTTGAAATGTTGAAAAATGACTATATGCTGTATCAGAATTTATTTTACTTCCCATTTCCAATTATTGCAAACTACTGTTATTTTATTGCTATTAAATAAAAAGATAATCTATTTCATAAATTATTGCTTATATACTAACATAATTATTTAATATTTTAAATTTTGAATAATTTTTTAATCATCGTCCGATTATGTCGGTATGTGAACCTTTTGAAAAATAGAAATTTCTGAATAACTCATATGAGGAATTATCTCAAAGTGTGAACACACTCATTAAAATGATGAAAAACTAGAAGCTCTATTTAAAAGTGAAAAGTAGAGCGGTCATTTCAAGCAGAGTATTAAATATTCTGGCCATTTTTTTGACATTTACATCGATCTCATTTTCTTGCCATCCAAAGAGGCAAACAATTTTATTGCCATCTATGTCAGAAATAGGAAACAAGGTTTACAGATTTTACCAGGTTCTCGGAAATCTCAAGCTGATTATTCTCCTCAAGGCATGAGTTTCTTTATGAAAAAATTAAAATCATTCAAAGAGTGGACATTTTCAGATTTCATGATTATTACGTATTTTTAATTCTTTAAAAATATTTCCTTGCTTTTTTCCATACATGACATCAAACAGTTTCAAGTCCTTATCAATAGACAACTTTTATTCGGGAAAAATAAAAATGATATAATAGATCACAGTGTAGCTTCTTTAAAAATGTCAATTATATATTTGGTATAAAATAATTAACTTTTATTCGGGAAAAATAAAAATGATGTAATAAATCACAGTGTAGCATCTTTAAGAATATCAATTATATATTTGGTATACAATAATAAACTTTATAAAAAGAAAGAAAAGTTACCGCGTTCCTTTATTTAATTTCACACAATTTAAAATTCTTTGAATATACGAAAATTATAGCTACTTATTACATTTAAGGTTGGTTCATAATGAATTTGCGATGAAACATCATGTATGTTTGAAAACGTTTATCTGTTTCAGAGGAGAAATGCAGTTTTGAGAAAACTGCATTTTACTCAAGACCATTAGGTTTTATAGAACCAAGAAATACATATAATTTATATTACATACAACTAATGTAGTGACAAAGATTATCTTTCACTTTTTTGAAGACGATTGCAAATAAGTTATACAAATTTTAGAATATAGTTCTGAAAAGAGCGAGTAAAGGATTTTCTCTTCCTGCAGAACAGTTTATGCAAATCACGTGTGTATCACTAAGGCCCCACCGGTGCTTTCTCTGCTCATAACTCCTAATTATTTCATATTCACAATATTCCTTTCCGACCCTACACAATTTGGGATACATAAATATAACAGTTATGGAGTTTCTCATTAAAGAAAATACATTCTAAATGGTATTGTGTTTTTTTAATTTCGATTGGTTTTGTATAAATGATTTATTCTGTTATTTCCATAATTTCTAAATAATTGATTTAATAATCTTTGCTTCAATAATAAAGTTATAAATTAATTTCAGACTATCGGTAATTAGTACTGAAGTTACAATCATTAATTTCACTTATTTTCGCTAGAAATTTTTAATTTAATAGTTGTTAGCGGATATTTGACTGATCTTGAGGTTAAATAGAAAGAAGCCCTTGACAACACTAATGTCAAGGGCTTAGTGTTTTTATATGAATATACTGTGAATTTTTGTAATAGTATATTGGAAGTTCCTATATTCATACTCACAATTTCTATCTTTATTTTAGGAAAAATGAGGGTTCTCGGCATTTTACTCATTTTTTTTGTTTTAAGAGCGAATTCAAGTGAGTTTAAAAAGGAATATTTATTTTTAAATATGGAATGTACAAATTGTATAACTTTATAATAGAGCCGTATTACTATTGTCGTTGAGAAGCCTTTTTATATTTAATATATTTCAAGCTGGTTTTACAACTGATTCAAGAAAGCTTAATCAATGCGCAAAATAATTTCGGTATTGTTTTGAAAATGTTGAATAGTTGTGAAAATTGATTGAGACATTCTTAATTCTTGTTTATATGTGTCCCATCCTCTATACAAAATTTACGAGTATTTTTTTGAAAAATATTGACCTGGCGAATAAAAAAATATTAAAATTTTTTTTGGTTTAAATCATAAATAAAGTTTGAAGTTTTAATGCGTTATGAAACATTTTTGACCACCTAGTTCAAACACCGTTTATAAAGTATTCGAAAATTTTGGAGAATTAATTTATGTATATGAAAAATCGATTTAATATACATTGTGTAAAGTGTTTTAAGAATTTAAAAACTCTTTAAACAATTTTTGAATAAATTGTAACTTAACGTATAATCAAACATTAAGTTACTCTCAGAACAGAATATAACTGAATTTTCTTGTTCTGTATTTTCTTACAAGAAAGGAACGATTTAGGAGATCTCCTTTGCAATTAGATATATTACAGGGGAAGAACAATAATATATGATTCTGTCACTGCGAAAAGGAAAGAATCAATTCGATATTACAAACTTAGATATAGATTTAAATGAAGTGACATATTTCTTCAATGTTTCTTATGTTTCTTATGAAAGTTCTTATGTTTCCTTATTGTTAAAAATTCATAAATATTTTTTTTTACGAAATCCATTTCTTTTCTGAAGTTTTGAAAGCAAAATGCAATTATTGATTAAATATGTTGCAAAACTTGATTTATTATATTTACTATCAGATCTAATTAAATTTTTTAATCATTCCTACGGAGATCAGCTTATCAAATATGAAATATAACTAACTACATATAACCTTATTTCGGATAATTCTTCATCTAATGGAAAATAAATTTATTTTGCAAATTAAATAAGCATATAAAATTAATTCCATTATCAATAACAAATTTTAAAATAAAATCTTAAGTGTTATTTTTTAACTAATTTTTTCTTGATAAACAGAGTCAAGAAGACTTGGAATTGGTGGCTCTATAAAGGGAACTCTAGGAATTGACGGCTCTATAAAGGGAACTCTAGGAATTGACGGCTCTATAAAACCAATTGTAGACAATATATTGTGTAGAGTCAAGACCATTGCAGGTATGTAGAATATTTACATTTTAAGTAATACACAAATTATGGTTTAGAAACACCAATTAAGGAATAATAGTTTTGAAAATTGACAAAAATAAGTTATAATAAGCTTAAGATATAAATTAAACAAACGAATAAAGAAAAATTCAATTCTTTGACTTATTTAATCATATCAAATTATTAAAAAGCAGAAATTTAGATTATTTTCAAAAAAAAAAAAACCAATATAAATGAGTTCAAAATTGGTTTCTGATGCAAAATAATGGTATTATTTCATAACCTTTTATGAAATGGCCAATAAATTTGGAATTTTCCTATAGATGACTTTTTGAAGCTCTAAATGTTAGATGTGATAGTCTTTTAAAATTGAAGAAATAATCATTATTGTAAAATTCCTTTGTTTGTAGTATTCTGGATTCATTAAAAAAATGTAAACTGGAGATGAATGGGAAATTGATATCAATTATAAGAATTTAATCCCATCAAAAACATGAACCTTACTTAAATATTTAAATCCGGGGTTTTAATTCTCATGACGAAATCTGAAATGTATTATATATTTTTATGTAATAGGTTTATAATAATAATTGCTTTTCTTTTCTAATAATTAAAAAAAACTAATTCTGACTTTGTAACTTTTTATCATGTGAAAACATTTTGTTGCTTGAGAGCACGAGAAAAGAATTGGTGATTTATCTTTTTTTGAGGCATTAATTTTTCGCTTTTAGAGTTATTAAAATCATAAAGAAGGTTGTCACATTTGGCGACTTATCGCTAACAAAAAGTTACAACTTGGCGCGAATGTCCGCCATGTACCATGACCGTCGCGAGATTTTTAGAAGGCTATGCATGTACCCGATTCTCCTGTCTGGACAGCACGCCCAAATTTTGCCAATCTCCAAAAACTACCCTAAACATTACCATCCTGGATGAATACCAGAAATGTTAACAAAAGACTTTTATAGGTTGTAATAAAAAATTGTTACGATTACATTTGGTGAGAAATCGTTCCAATCATTTCAACTTTGGAGACTGTACATGTATATTAAACTTAAGTCTAATTGTAATCTTTATGTCTTGAAATAAATTGATATTCCTATCTTCCAAAACAATTATCTCCCAACAAATAGTCTTCGTACTATTTAAAAACTAAAAAAAAATTATCTTTTTAATGATATGAATTTCATATCTATATAGTTTCTACTGAATTTTAATAATAATTTTAATTCAATTTCATACACTATTTGAAATAATTTTTTGAGTGATATAGAGTCATCGATCAAAATATTCAGTTGCATGTTTTATAAATCACTAGCCGCCTTTGGCGACCAGCCGGTTAGCCAGTATTACCGCTCGCTACAATTTTCAATGAAATATTTTAAGTAACTGGTCTCTTAGAGGATTCTCAAACAAAACATTTTTTTATCTTCAAATTTTGATAGTCATACCAAACTTATACTGTTTAGATCGTTTCGTTCAATTTACTATATATATTTTGCTAATTTGTTGTCATTTCCGGCAAAACTTCAGCTTTAATTTAAAATGTAAATGATGAAATTGCAATTAATATTAAGATATTTTTTAATAAAACCAAGCGTTTTATTTTATTTATCATCTTTATTGTTATTTATTAATTATTATTATTATTATTGAATGTGAGTATTGCAAACAGAATCGCTCGGTATTTAAGTCTTATGTTAACTACAAAATATTTTTCATCATTTATGTAATATCTCAAACAATAATTCAACAAAAATTTCTGAGATTCAGCATAAAATCCAGTTTTTAGTTTTGCTTTCAAAAGGATTGAAATGAAATCATTAATAATATTTTGTTCCGGCCTATAAATATATTTCAAAATTTATGAAGTCTAAATTTAATGCAGTATGATATCATATTCTGAGAAATATTCTGGACACACCAAATTTTAAATAAATGAATGAATGTTTCTATTTTCCACGATCAACTAAGACTTATTTATGAAGTTTTAAAAGTTAAAAATTTAGAAAAACTCAACATTTTCATAATCTTAGGACAATTAATCTTGAGAAACCTGCGCGCTGATTGGCGTATTTTCTTTGAAGCGATCGATGGAAAATCTAAAATAATCCTTTATTTTATTGAATAGTAATATTCAAATTTTCCTTAATCAGTCAGTTTAAGTGATTGGAAATTAACTCTTAAAAGTCAGTGATTTAGTTGATTGGAAATTAACTCTATGACCACCATAAAATCTGTGCTTTCTCTTGTGGTGTATGCATTCTCCTTAATATCCGCTCGAATAAAACATCGCATACAAAAGTACTACATAGAACAAACGCATCAAAAGTAAACATAACATTTCAATAGTTGCCAAAAACAAAAGAGAGAAAAATGCAATTAATAAACAGACGATATTTAGAAAAGTACAGATATTTAGACTGGAAAATGAAATTATATGAAATTAACCACACGCGCAGACGATATTTACAAAAGTAAAAATATTCAAACCTGAAAAGGAAAATATATGAGTTATTCCATCAATAAATGCCATAAGTTTGTTTATATCTTCATAGATCATAAAATAATTTTTCTTGAATTTATTTTTTAGAAAAAATAATATTTCATATTTGTTTCATTTCCTACAAACACGTGCCGAAAATTATATTTTTGCAAATTTCATTTCCAAAAAGATTTAATTTATTTTTAATTGGAGCTTTAATCAATGTGATGGCAACACTTTGAAAAAAGCTAATTTTTTCCCATGAATGCGAAACGTGCTTAATTTTAATTTTAATTTTTTACGAAAAAAAATTATTGAAAAACATAGTTAAAATATTTATTTAAAAATTCATTAAAAATAGAAATTTAATTTTAAGATTAAAACAGTAGTATCATTTAAAGGATAAATTTTTGATCTTTAACTTCATGTAAAAATCTTTTTTGTGCGGTAATATTTTCGGAAGTTATAGCAGAAACACGTCAAAGTTTCGCTTAATTATTAAATAACTAAAATTCCAGTTAAAAATTTGAAAAAATAGCCCCCAGGTGCTCATTCCCGGCCTCCAAGGTATACACGTGCCAAATTTGGTAGCTGTAGGTTGAATGGTCTGGCCTGTAGAGCACCAACACACACAC
>JAPMOR010114994.1:0-35898 GCA_026543865.1 Argiope aurantia | reverse complement strand
ACACACACACACACACACACACACACACACACACACACACACATTGATCTTTATTATAAGTATAGATTAGCAGTTTTTATAAATCATTACAGGATTTTTAAACCCGCTTTTTTTATTATATACTTTCAATATGTAGTAAACTAATTCCATTCATTCATGTGTTTCAATCGGATTTCTGTCTGATTGATACCATTTGATCTAAAAAATAATATTCTCACACGATAACGTCAAATTTTGCGACAGCAGATTTCATTTTTTTTGTTTTAGATTTATTGTGAGATAATAAGACCACATTCTATTATCTTAAAATACTCTTTGACTTTCAAAAACCATGAAATTTACTAATGACGTTGAGATTCTTGTTTGCAATCAAATGGAGTTTATGAAAATATGATTATGGTTGCTTAAGCTTTGGTTGCCAAAATTTAAATACAAAAATAGAAACAATAATGGCACGATTTGTAAATTCAACTAGGATAATAGATTGAGAAAAATACGACTAACAAAAATGAAAAACGAAAAACGTTTGCTTTTGATATGCATAGGTTTAATTTGAAACAAATTTGCAATTTAATTAAAAAAAAGATAATTTTTCTTTATATTATCAAAATTTTTCTAAAATAAGGGTCGTCACAGCTCTTACAAATTATTAGTCAACCTCACTTAAGTCAAACATAAGCATTTTTTGATGGAGGAACCCGTCTCTCAGTGTGAAACACATCAATATCCAATGGTAGTTCTACAGAGAATATTCATTCTCTTCTTTCATTTTTTTTCTTTATTATTCTAAATATAGTTCTCCACAAATTTTCCAATTCTCACCTTTTTGCTTTCTTAATAATGAATTTTTTTTTTACAGTTTCACTAGAAATTTTTAAAACCTATTCTAAATAGTATCTTTCTTGTTGTTGATTTGTTTTGTAGACCTTACAAGCTGATTATCCCTGACATATAGAAGAGCTTTAAAGCCAACTTTTAATATAAGACTCTTGCCCACATTATATGTTTGGCACAGCATATTTAAAAATGAATTTTAGCCAAGAGAAATATTTCAACTCTTTTCAAACAGTAAATATTCGAACATGCTTTATAAAAGTATAAAGAAATCAGAATGGCTTGGGATTAACCGAGAATGATAATGGAAAATTATTTTCTTTGTGAACATTATATACTGTGATGAACAGTGTTTTTCTCTCAGCTACTTTTGATCACTGCTGTTGTAAAGTTTGTACTAGAAATTTCTAGTGAAAGTTTCTTATAATCACACCTTTATATTTTCTTAAAACAGTTTTTTGTTCGATTGATTTTTCTTTGGAATTGTGCATTATGACATTTGCATAATAATTAATTCAGTGATGTATTCAGTAATAAGCCATTCAACACGTTTTAACACAAACGCATCTCGTATATGAAATACTTCTGAAGTGCTTCAGCTAATAGAGCTCTTCTCTGAAGGGCACAAAAAAATAAATTACACTCCAAGAGGCTTAAAACTTTTGTGATAAGCCATACCGGTATGCGAAATAATCCATAGAAATGCACACATTTCATTACTAGAGAAAATAAGACACAGCTGTGAGTATATTTAAAAAGCCGAGATACACTTCGTGTATATTAAGCAAGAAATTTTATTTCGCTGCAAGAAAGATTTTGGCTTCCATTCGCAACGTATGAAGTTATCAGCAAAAGGGAAATAAAGTGAGTCATTTACGTTACATTCATTGTCATTTGTATCTTTTAAACCATATTAAATAGTAGTAATAATAATACACCAGAGTATAAAACAAATCTGTAAAAGTGTTGAAATAAATCTGAAGTTATTTTTCAGAAATTAGTTTAGTTACATTAATGTCTCATTTTAAAGCAACGGTAGGCCTATTTTTGGACGGATCTCGTAATTTCGAACCGTGGTCAGAAGGCGAGGGCAACACTTGATCTGGCCACCTCTCTCCTAATTTACATACCACAACAGCTGGAGGTTATTTGGCCCCGACGGATTTAGGGTGCAATATATCCACTTGTACGACGTTTCTTTGGTGGAATCGGATCTCGAACCTGAAACCCTCCGGTTCCGAAGTCGAGACTTTACCAGCAGGCTACCGCGGCCCCAGTCCTCAGAGAAGTTCTAGATCAAGATACATGTTTCTCAGATCATTAAGACTGTACCAATGTGTACTGTACTAATCATCTATAATTACTCTTTGCTCCAAAGATTCTTTTCCGACTCCATACAATTTCGTAAGAACAAAAATAAGAGTCATGATGTTTCTAAATAAATAAAGTGAAGTCTAAATGATACAATGTTTCTTAATTTCGATAGGTTTACCATGAGTGATTTATTATGTTATTTCCATAATTTTAAAGGATTTACAAATGTAATAAATTTTTGAAGCGAAAGGCTTTTTGATTTAATAATGAAATTGTAAATTAATTTCAAACTATCAATGAAAAGTACAGAAACCTCAGTCATAATTTCTTTTCGTTTTCTCTGTTACATAACACTTTTCAATTCAATCTTTACTAGGAGGGTTCTATAGAAAAAGAAGTCTGGAAGTCAGAGTTTTTATATGAATATATTATGAATTTTCGAAAAAGTATTTTGGAAGTTCAGTGCATTGCTATTAACGCATAATTCTTTTCTTTATTTCTAGGGAAAATGAAGGTTCTTGGCATTTTACTCATCTTTTTTGTTTTAAGGACGAATTCACGTGAGTTTAAACAAGGAATATTTTTCTTTTCATATGAAATATACAGAATGCTTAGAAATTTATTACAAAATGTATAAGCACTACAATGGGAGAAATGTTTTAAAAATTTATCTCCATCTAATTATAAAAAGGATTCAAGAAAGCTTAATCAATATATAAAATGATTCCTAGACTGACTAATGTGTAAACAATTCGAGACATCCTTAATTCATGCTTTTTGGTGTCACATGTACTATACAAAAACGTACAAATAATTTTCTTGAGAAAATATTGATGTCGAGAATTAAAAAAATATGTAAAATTTTAATAATTCCAGTTATAAAAAATGTCGGGAATTTTAATGACTTTATGGAGTCTTTTTTTGGTCATCTGTTTCAAACATTAAAAGAGAGTTTGTATAAAGTATAAAGAAATTTTGGAATTAAGATCTTGGAATTTGGAATTAAGATCAAATAAGAAGAATAATTAAATTTACTTGTTATATATTTTTCTAAGAAGAAATGAATTAAGGAAATTTCTTATGCAATTAGAAATATTTCTGGAGAAGTACAATCTTATTTGGTTCTTTCGCTTCAAAAATGAAGGAACTAAATCAATATTTCAAACTTTGAGATAAATATTGCAATATATTTCTTAAATATTGAGTTTCCTTATATTATTGTTAAAAATTCAAATTTTTTTAATTCACTTTTCTTCTAAAGTTCCAAAATCAAAATTAGAATCAAATTATTGATTAAACATGTCACTAGGTTTGTTTCATCATATTTAATGATCAGATGGAATTTTATTTTTTAATGAGACCTAAAGTATCAATTTATCAAATACGACGTATCTCCTTACATATATACATATCTCCTTTTTTTTGGGTAAGTCTCTATCTAATGGAAAATAATCTGTTTTTAATGGACGCATAAAAGGATTCTATTATTATTAACTAATTTTTCAATAAATTCTTTAACGTTATTTTTTCTGCATAATTTCTAATTTTTGATAAATAGAGTCAGGAAGACTTGGAATCGGTGGCTCTGTAAAGGGAAACCTAGGAATTGACGGCTCTCTAAAACCATTTGTAGACAATATACTGTGTAGAGTTAAGAGCATTACAGGTATGTAGAATTCATACATTCTAAATAATATACAAATTATAAGTTCCCTAAACAATATTATGGAGTTTTTAGAATCATCGAGTACGGAATACTACAGTTTGGAATAGGCAAAAATAAGTTGCAAAAAACATCAAGTACAAATTAAGTAAACGAACAAAGAAAATTTCACCTCTTTGACTTACTTAATCATATCACATTGTTAAAAAGAAAGGTTTCCGATGGTTTTCAAAAAAAAAAAAAAAAATCAAAATTAATTAATTCAAATGTGGTTTCTGGCACAAGCTATTGGTATTAGTTTATAAACATATGAAATGGCTATCTTAACCTTATATGCATTGGTTTTCTTACCAATGTTTTTTGAAACTTGAATGAACTCTTGAAATAGCCATTATTGTAAATTTCCTTCGCTTGCAATACAACAGTTCCGGAAACAATTTTTTAAAAAAAATCTGAACTAAACATAAATGTGAAATTGAGATCAATTATAAGAATTTAAATCTCATCATTAATCTTATACACAAATTTAAAAATGAAGTTTTAATTCTTTTGACCAAATTTATAATGCATGCTACTAATTTTGAGTAAAAAGTTTATAAAAATGCTTTATAATCTATACTTATAATAAAGCTCAATGTGTGTGTGTGTGTGTGTGTGTGTGTGTGTGTGTTGGCGCTCTACAGGCCAAACCATTCAACCTACAGCTACCAAATTTGGCACGTGTATACCTTGGAGGCCGGGAATGTGCACCTGGGGGTTATTTTTTCGAATTTTTAATTAGAATTGTATTTATTTAAAAATTAAGCGAAATTTTGGCGTGTTTCTGCTATAACTTCCGAATATATTACCGCACAAAAAAGATTTTTACATCAAGGTAAAGATCAAAAATTTATCTTTTAAATGCTACCAATGCTTTAACATCAAAATTAAATTTCTGTTTTTAATGAATTTTTAAATAAATATTTTAACTCTATTTTTAAACAATTTCTTTCGTACAAAATAAAAATAAACGTTTCGCATTCCTGGGAAAAAAATAGCTTTTTTCAAAGTGTTGCCATCACATTGATTAAAGCTCCAATTAAAAATAAATTAAATCTTTTTGGAAATGAAATCGTCTGTAGGAAATGAAACAAATAAGAAGTATTATTTTTTTCTAAAAAATAAATTCAAGAAAAATTATTTTATGATCTTTTACACTCTCTATATTATTAATCAAAATAAATAAGTTTTATTTTAAGGCAAGTTTTGTTTAATATGAACAGGATATCCATTCAAATCAGGGCCATAAAGCTAATTTGTAAACCTTTAGTAAGACAAAGATCTGTTGCGACATAAATCGTAAATATTTTATTTAAAAGTAGCAAACGATTATTTTAATAATTATAAATTTTATTTTGTAAATATTTGTGAAATTTAGATTGGCAATAGTGATATTTTTGGAACTTTTAATTTGTTGTTTAAAAACGGTGCTAGAATTTTGAATGAAAATAAGTTGATGTAAATTTGATAATATAATCTACAATGTAATAAGATTTAGTTTCATAATAAGTTTGCCTGCATTCTATTTTTGTTGACGCACGAACACAACAGATATACTAAAATGGTTTAAATAGAAAATGATTATATTTTACTTAATTCAATAAATGCTCTAATAAATAACGAATTTTTGATTTTACATAACGCTTCTGCTGTGGAAATCACGAATAACAAAATGTTCTTGAAACACTAATATTTTAAATAAAAAGAGTTAATTTCCAATCAACTAAATCGATCACTTAAACTGACTGATTTATGAAAATTTGAATATCACTATTCAATAAAAAAAGGGATAAATTTAGATTTTCCATCGATCGTTTTAAAGAAAATACGCCAATCAGCGCGCAGGTTTCTCAAGATTAATTGGCCTAAGATTATGAAAATGTTGAGGTTTTCTAAATTTTTAACATTCAAAACTTCATAAATAAGTCTTAGTTGATCGTGGAAAATAGAAACATTCATTCATTTATTTAAAATTTGGTGTGTCGAGAATATTTCTCTGAATATGATACCTTACTGCATAAAATTTAGACTTCATATTTTTGGAATATATTTATAGGCCGGAACAAAATATTATTATTGATTTCATTTCAATCCTTTTGAAAGCAAAACTAAAAACTGAATTTTATGCTAAATCTGAGAAATTTTTGTTGAATTATTCTTTGAGATATTACATAAATTATCAAGAATATTTTGTAGTTCACATAAGACTTAAATACCGAGATATTCTGTTTGCAATACTCATATTCAATAATAATAGTAAGAAATAAATAGCAATAAAGATGATAAATAAAATAAAACGCTTGGTTTTATTAAAAAATATCTTTATATTAATTGCAATTTCATCATTTTCGCTTTAAATTAAAGTTGACGTTTTACCGGAAATGACAACAAATTAGCAAAATATATAGAGTAAATTGAACGAAACGATCTAAAGAAAAGTATAAGTTTGGTATGACTATCAAAATTTGAAGATTAAAAATGTTTTGTTTGAGAATCTATTAAGAGACCAGTTACTTAAAATATTTAATTGAAAATTGTAGCGAGCGGTAATACTGGCGAACCGGCTGGTCGCCAAAGGCGGCTAGTAAATAATAAAATAATTCCGTTTCTGTAACATATTTTGTTTAGATTTATTCTGACGAAATAGACAATATTCTTTGCTTTTAAAATGCCGATTGACTTTCAAAAACCATGAAATGTAATAATCACATTATGATTCTTTTTTTACTATCATGTGAGTTCATAAAATCATCATTATGGACACTTTTGTTGTTAATCATCAGAATTGAAAGTCAAAATTAGGAATAGTAAAGATAAGTTTTGTAAATTGAATTGAAATTTAGTAAATTAGGAATAGTAAAGATAAGTTTTGTAAATTGAATGGAAATTTTGTAAATTAGGAATAGTAAAGATAAGTTTTGTACATTGAATTGAAATTCTGTAAATTAGGAATAGTATAGATTTATTTGAAAAATAGATTGAGGTAAATGGGACTAAAAAGAAGTAAAAAAAAAAAAGAATTATATTTATATTCATAGTTTTGATTTGGAACGAATTTACAATGTTAATTTAAACAATACTTTTGGCCTTATATTTTTATATATATAGCCTTTTTAAATATATTTTATTATTGTCAGTTATTAAATTTTTAAACTACGCTTGGATTGTAACAATGAGAAAATTAGTCAATTTTCCTTTTCGGAAAGGAATGAATTATGACAATAATAGTTTGAAATTTCGCATAACGTAATTAAATCTGAAATAAAGTTTAATTAGAATTTTTTTTCTCATGCAAATGTTATTTATCAAAAAAAAGTTTCTCCAGAGAAAACCTTTAATTTTGACACAGATATTTTAACTTTTCTCTGTTTTTCTTTATTTCGAATTTAGATGCCACATCTGATCAAGTTCAGTCAGCATGTGCAGACCTGCCTCGATCAAGTATGTATTTTACAAGCACAATATAATACCATTGACTATATTCGACCCCGCCTCCCATAAAAAACAAGTAAAATTAATTCATCGTTGCTGTTTTAGATGCTCTTAAAGAATATTTCTCAACCTTTTATTTATTTGTATCCTTTTTAGAGAGGCTGCAGATTATTATAATGTGTAAATATTTGTAATTCGCATATTTATAATGTAAAATTATAATATTATACACGTACTATATCCACACCGAAATTTTACAGTACATAAAGTTTTAATTATCCCACGGATATCTCCCACTAGGGAGGGGACCTTAAAAATAATGTTGAAAATTTTTCGATATGGTAGTTGGATCTCACCGCTCTGGTGGCTATAGAAAGAGGTAGGGGTTGGCTACCTCCAATCGATTACGGAACGTACTCCCCTGGGGAAGTGTTGTGACATGGCTAGTGATGGCCTTTAGAACTCAACTACAGTTCCCGTCAGTGCTGTTGTCGCCGATGGTGCAGCCATTTTTATCCATGTGCCTAAAGGCTAGTCGAAGTAGTCGGTTGTCCCACGAATACTACATTTAAGGTACGGATAGCAACACTAAGATAAAGAAATTAATAAATTACAATCATCCCGATAATTATTGCTGATATTACCTGATAATTCGTCACAGACATAATATTTCATAAGAGAAAAATAATATCGAATTACTGCCCACATTGTGTAAAAAATTTTGAAATATAAGTATTATTATCAAATGTTAGTCGATAATCCTATCCCTCTGGACAAATAATGATCCTCCAGATAAAATATATCTCTATAGTAAATTTAAAATATTCATATCTTTCTAAATAAAAACTGCATCGGATTCTATTAATTACCTTGATTTTATTTAACAAAACATAAAGTGAATTGAAAGCGTCAATCGTTATAACAGAATTTCATTTTTTCTCTTATGCTCAATCTATCCAACATTATATAATTTTCGCATAACCTTTGTGACCATTTCATGCATTCATCTGGGTATGCGTAATATTATATAAAAAAAGTGTCAAAATCATTGTATAGTCCCTAGTTAGTATTGATGAAATGTTAAAATAAATGACATCAACCTGATTAAAAGACATTAACATTCAAGTTGCATAGTTAAACGGTACGTTTAAAAAACTTTTAACCCTAGCTTGGTCTTAGGCTGTCGTTTTCAAATTACTGAGAAGAAAAGCCATTTTATATTAAGTTGGTGTGTGTGTGCAATCAATCAATTGTAATGGAAAGCAGCAAGCATTTGAAAGGTGACTGAAATGACCGTAGTTAGAATTGTACCCTGCGAACAGTTTAGAATTCTTTAAGAAAAGATTCCTGAAATAATTATTTCTTTTTGTTGAAAGTATTTCATCCTTCACAACTAATACAAAATCTAAACAATAAATAAAACTATTTGAGTGTATGTCAGAAATATCAACTTCTGAAATAGAATACGCAGTTTAGGCTAAAACTGTTCGTTTATTTAAAATTAAAATTAAAATATGATGTTGGAATTTCTAG
This sequence comes from Argiope aurantia, assembly GCA_026543865.1. Classification (NCBI taxonomy): domain Eukaryota; kingdom Metazoa; phylum Arthropoda; class Arachnida; order Araneae; family Araneidae; genus Argiope; species Argiope aurantia. The sequence continues at coordinate 27,083 of JAPMOR010114994.1, read as the reverse complement.
CAGATTGTGTGACAGGTTCCTTTTTCTGAATTAATATAAACATTGAAGAATCAAGAAATCTGAACTAAGAGGAGGGGATGGGAGATGCTTGTATGTATTTAGTACACCTCACCGAATCTTAGAACAAAAGCATAAAATCGTTGTTTTTACCGAAGGGTTGGGGATTATAATGCGCTTACTTTCGTACTGGTTTACTTTACTACTGCTACTACTACTACTATTTATATAGTGATATATTAGTATACCAATATATCAAATTGAATATCTGCTTCTATAGCTGAAATTTGAATGTTCTGAGCCTTTCTCTGAATTGATCTATTTGTTTTAGCAGCAGTTCTCAGAATACAAACTGATGCGTAATTACATCTTTTGAAACGATCGTTTGAAGGGGGGGGGCTTGTTAATAACAAATACTTTTAGAAACTTTGTCAGTGTTTTATTAATCAGAAGTCTGTCTAACACAAATGATTTTCCAATAATTGCCAAAGTACCCAGAAATAAAGAAATCTGAACCAATTTTCGAAAAAAAGAAATGTCTATTTCCGATTTTATGTTATGGTATTTAAATTCCATGTGATTTGTAAATATTTTCTAAGTTTCTGAAACAGCAGGAAAATATAATGACTTCAAGGAAATATCAATGATATACCTTTTCACATTGAAAAATAAATGCATCTCATCACGTTGTCAACTATGAAAAAAAAAATGGTTATGATAATGAAAAAAATTTATTTCGTTATTTAATCACTGAATTTCCTGATTATACTTAAACTTTAATTCAAAATCTAAAGAAAATTTTGTTAAAAAAACAATGAATATATATTTGTAATAGAATTATAAAAATTCACTGAAACTTCTACAAGATTTGATTTATGTCATTCTTATAAATTGTTATAAAAACTCGAAAGAAATTAATGTATGTAATACTGACATGAACATAAAACTCTTTAAAGACATTTATAAATAATGCATGCAGCATTCGCTTATATATGTTAATTTATTTTTTTTGTTATTTTGCAGAAGATTCATCGGTAAAAGGAGCTGAAGCAACATGCAAAGCAACAACAAGAACTTTGAGTAAGTACGAAAAATAACAAAAAAAAATCCTGTTAATCAAGGAAATACTATTGAGGAATAAGAATATTTTAATTTTTTAATTATTTGAAGCTTAGAAGAATCAAATATCAAATCATTCACAGCTGGAGCAAAAATAATTAATATTTAAGTGTCTATTGCTTATCTATTTCTGATAAGCATGAAATAATAATGATATATAATAAAAATATTTAGGAAAGATGTTACAGCCATGAAGAGAATCTTTCAAGAGCATTCTTCATGGAATTTTATTTTATTTTATAATCACATACAAAGATAAACTAGAAGGCCATGAATTACAGCCATGAAGAGAATCTTTCAAGAGCATTCTTCATGGAATTTTCTTTTATTTTATAATCACATACAAAGATAAAATAGAAGGTAACAAATGCTAAGTCAAGTAACATCCAAGTTTTTGGATATGAAATAAGAACCGTCATTTCCTTATGTAACTAGTGGAATGTTCTGTGGTTCATCACCTTTCAATAATGATATGAAAATGTCACAATATAAACTTAAATGTATGAAATATAATGCAAAATACAAAATTTGGCCTTCCCTTATAAAATGATTCATTAAGTCGAATTTTCTTCAGATTAAACAGTGCTACTTTTCGAAACAAGTTATGAACCAGATTTGATAAATTATATCGTATATTACAAAGTATTTTGAATTTAAGATTAATGGGTGGATGATAACAGTGTTGCTACATATCATTATAACAAAAGTATTTTAGCTCAAAAAATATATTTATTTATCAAGAATTATTATTTCAATTAATTTCAGATTAAGGATTCAAAATTTCATTTTTAAATATTTAAGGAATGAATATTGTCTATAGAAATGAAATTTGATTCGATATTTAATTTTTATTCAATTTAGAGATTCGGTGACAAAAAATAGTTTAATTTTGGAAGAAATGTTTTATTTTTCAATTTATACATAGCAGAACGTAGATTTTATCAAATACCATTCTTTAAAAAGATTTAGAATTTTCATTATTTTGAAGATATATGTTATTTATTATTATCTGACATGTTTTTTATTCCATTTTTTATTTCTATAATAAACAGTGTCAAAACATTTCATTGTCGTTCCATCCTTCAACTTATTTTTATATTTAAAAATTAATAATTTTTTCCCATTTTCTATATTTAGTGTAGGATATTATATGATTAATAAAGTTATATTTTTGTTCAGAATCCGTCTCCAATAGATTGAATAAGTATTGCCATGACTCATCTATAACAACAAGTAAGTAGAGATTCAATTCATTATGTTCTAATGAAAAATTTTAGATTTATATGTCTCCATAAATTCCAGTTTTTTAGTATTTATGATTCTGTTATATTTTTTCTACCACGTGTAATCATTGTATATTGATGTGTTTGCGGTAGTTATTGTAATGATTTGTACATTTTATGTAAAGAAAAGAATTTAAAGTACAGTTTATATAAGGAAAGTATGTAAATTTATGTAAGTATGTAATGAAGAAAGTATGTAAAGAATTTTCATAGCGAATCAAATTTTATACAATAGATTAAGCAATGCATTCTTTTCATTCCTGAAAATATTTCAAATATTAAAATGTATCTTTTTTTTTAAAACTTAGACAACAAGTAATCATAATGTGGTGTTTTGAAGAAGAATTTAAATAAATATTGTAATTTTTTCTCACAGATACCTAATGGACCATAGAGATAAAATTGGTTAAATTTTCAAAGTTTTCAATTGTCATTCGGATGCTTATTTTCCTCCTTTTGTAAAATAACAGAATGCATGCAAAATAATGATATGAGGTCATTATCATTTATGTTAACCAAATCTATAAATTTGAAGCATAAAGCAAATATGCTTTAAAAATACCTGTACAGATTGGAGAAAATTTCGTAGATATTTGGATAAATGTAACTGGGCTGGTCTTTTCTCAACTAGAAATGTTTTAGTTTTATGATGTTTTATAAGAATGAATGAGTAATGTTATTTAGAAGTGAATCAATTCATTGAGCATTTAGGAAGCATGTAAATTTTCTTCGCTTTTGAAATATCGTGTCTCCCATTTGTTATTGAAATTCAATATTTTTCCTATTTTCTAAGTTTATTTTTATAATTATAAATTTTTAATTTAGCTTATTTCAAGAACTTCTCCATTCATTTCAGATTCTCCGATTACAACAACAATAAAGACGACAACAGAAGGTAAGTTGTATTTTATCTGTCTGTAATATAAATGCGCATTGTTACTAAAAGAGGAATAAACACTTTCATTGAATGGACGCCTATAATTTTTTATTAACTACAATCTGAATTTGCAATAATGTACAGAGTGGTTATAATTAAAACTCCACTTTGAAGTGGTCATTAAATGAAAACTACAGGGCCAAATGGCAATAGTTTAAACGAGCTCATGGGAATTTCTTTTACGCACACACAAAAAAAGTTCACAAACTCACCACCAGGAAGAGAAATGGTGCATTGTTAAACAAGATAGGACATAAAGACATTGTTTTAAAATGTGTTTAATCGTTTCTGAAATGTGCTACAAAGCCTGTTCAATGTGGCATCCATCATGTTTTGAAACAAGTTAAATCGCATTACTGCGTTTCTCAACAGGAGCTCTTAGCATATCCCTCGGCGCATTCCTCCTTACTGAATGACACCTTTGCAAAGCACGCTGTTCAATGCTATCGCATTCATAATAAAATTTAACGGGAAAAGCATGATTGCAGACATTGTCGATTCGTAACAGTGATAACTCTGATAAACAGCCTCGCTTTTATCTGGAAAACCAAATGACTTGTAAAGCGCATCTGCATAAATTATTTGATTCTTTCTGCCTTGACAAGACATTGAGAGCCAGTTACAAGACATTGAAATTTTACATAACCCCACTAACAGTTTCGTTTCAGAAACGATTAAACACATTTCAAACCGACGCCTCCATGTCTTATTTTGTTTAACAATATTGTAAAAAGCGCACTTTTCCTCCCTGGTTTTGAATTGTTGAATTATTTTTTGAGCAAGAGAATTACCATAACATTCTTTAAGCTATTACCAATTTTGATAACATTTGGTCCAGTAATTTTCCTTTTGTGATCATTTCCAAGTGGAACTTTAATTATAACCACTCTGTATATTGCTCAAAAATAATTCTTCGGAATGAAATGTCGCATCTTTAGTTTTGAAAAGAATGATAACATTTAATGTGTAGCTTTAGCATAAACATTTTTATCACGAACTTCATCATTCTCTTATATATATTGTAATAGGACAGAATATAAAAAGATCAGATTTCATACTATGATAAATAGTTAATTGATTTTGAAACAACAACAACATTTTTTTGCCATTTGTCCCATTTTTTCTTTAATTATTGTTACCATAAATATATACAATGCAACATCTAGATAGCAGTTGAACTCTTAAAATATACTGTATGATATTTTTCTTTGTATTCTAATAATAAAAATGTGACCATATACCTCTTTTCAAGGTGATCCTACTTGCGATGAACTCTATCCGGGATATACAGAAAGTTGTAACGAGAGGTGCTTAAACAATTCATTTAGTATCTATCTTGGAGGCCACTGCGTACTCTACCCAGGAAATGGTGTATATTGCCATTGTGATGTCGTTGATAATTGCGAAAATTATAAAAATGCAACCTGCCAGAGTCAATGCCAAAAGAAATCAGCAGACGGTTACTGTAGAATTCCCGCGAGGAATATTCCTTGTGCATGCAGCTTTTTTGTCAAAGGCAACAATTCCACGTACGTGTCTTTGCGTTATTTTTAAATTTTTGTTATTATATAAATCATAGAATAATATTCAGAAGAAAAGTTATACTTTAAATATTGTTATATAATTTTACAATTTGTGACGCTTTAATTCAGATTCGTAATATAGTGAAGAGAGTTGGATATACAACTTTGATCGTGACCCGGTAAACAGTTGACTTCAAATTGGCAATGAATTTGCAATTTTGCTTTAAGAATTTATACCAAATTTCTTCGAACTAATTTGATTATTTCTACTTGTCTAGATATAAAATATAATGCAATCAGTAAAAAAATTCAAAATCGAAATTGACAAATTTCTACAATTCTGAACCACTTTGAGTTCAAAAACGAATAGTCTTCACACCAAATTTATAAATTTCTATTAAATTTCAAACGAAATCCATTTAGAGGAAGTCCATGTGTTCCACTGTAAGAGTAGTCTGACATGTAGATATCTGTCATATTTGGACCCAAATCCGTTAAGAATATCGACGTCTGTTGGTCTGTACCATAACAAGCATATAAGCGCGATAGCTCAAAAACTGAAATATATAAAATTTGGTATGAGACTTTGTGAGTGCAGTAGTATTTCTGTCTCTACTTTTGATTTCAATCAGATGAAAGGAAAAAAAAAAAAAAACGCATCTAAAACACAGCTACGGCTTTCGGATATTGCCAAGAATTAACAAAAAAATCTCCAAGGATCACATGATAGAATGAATTGTTGAATTTTTCAAATGATTTTTCGTCAAAATCGTCAATTCTAAAAATGATGAATTAATCTTTCAATGGTGGACTTTCGGTGTGTTTTTGGGTCGTTGACATGATTTCAGAGTACTTGGCCAGGAACTATATACTATTCTTTAAATTATCATATTTTTGTTACTGATATATTTTTTCTACTGATTAACAAATGTGAATGTATTTAAACGATACTAAAAGTCATAATAATTCTCTTTTTTCAGCTATTATCAACTTCCCTGACTGGACTTTCAAAATTTCTGATATCTAAAATTGGTTATAAAAAACTGACAAAGTAAACAGTTTTTACCATCAGAGGTGGAGGGCAATACTTTCATTTTTTATAGTAAGTTCTTGACGATTTTCGCTCCTTTGGATTTTGTTTGTATTTATGAAAACACTAAGTAAAAGGGGCAAACAGAACTGACAGTAAGATTTTACTATGTTATGAAAATTATGTTATTAATTGTCGTTAGGTTTTTGTTAAGTGCTACTAATGTATTAAAGGATTCGATGAAAATTCAAATTTTGTTTATGTTTATATTATATTATATTGTTGCGTAGATAAACCGTGTGTTAACTTAAGTGAAAGATAGCATTCGCTAATCTCAATTCGAGACATTATTCGAGGAACTAAACCTTACATCTGTTTTTATCCGCAAAACGAAATAACTCGAATCTTACAGATTTAGAAAGATACAGAAATTATAAGAAAATTCTAGAACAAACGAGGAATAACAAAGTAAATCAATAATAAAATTTTTAGGCACCGGCTGCAGTCAGATACGAATTTGCGAACTGTCGCTTTCAATTCATAGCATTCTATCACTGAGCCATTCAGTCCTCTCCAAGTTAGAACAAGTTTCATTACAATATTATGAATGTAACTAGATATAAAGAATTCTGTTTACAGTTATATTTCTTTAGTTCTTTCCTTTAAGTCACACCTGTTTATAATATTGCTTTTGCCTTCATCATATCTGACTGTAAATATTAAAATGAATTAATTTCTAGGACACAGCTTACAAACAAGGTGCGGTCATCAAATTTGTATTTTCGAACGATTTCTTGCTGTGGTAATCCTGACTACCTTGTAGTCATTCAAGTTGGCGCTTTTATGATGGAGTTTTCGATGAATGGGATGATTTAACCAAATCCAATTCTTAAATTATCCTGCGTCTAAATATAACTACCCAACTTGCTTTCGCCATCTAATTTAAGGACAAGTGATATGAATAAATATAACATCATAATAACTTTAAAAGCAGTCATTTATCCTTAATTTATAGAAGTAAAATTTAAGGCTATCACAATAGAAGTCTCATTTGAAAACATTTATTTTAGGACATTTGAAATCGGCTAAATGAAGTTTTAAATTTATCTTAGAATTTTGATTAAAGGATAAGAATGCATTAAGAGACACTTAATATTCTCAAAAAAAATGTTCAAAGTAGTTGAAATTAAAAAAATATGCGATAATATAAAAATATGAGCCAAGGAAAGAATTTCTGTACTTAGCAATCGTCGCAAAGGTGCTGCATTTCCACCAGGGATTGGCTATAATATATCAGTATAATAAGGAAACAGATATTGGCGTCAGACCTTGGAGAATTAGTGATGATAGATGAATACCGATTATTTTTAAATAAGAATCGAAGCAACAATCTTTATTTATAATAAAGATGTGTGTGTGCGTTTATTGGCCCTCTACATGCGAGATTATTTGAATTGAGCAACCAAATGTTGGCGCATATATACCTTGAAGAATAAAAATGTGCAAGCTAATTTTTTAATAAAATTCTATTTAATTTTAATAAATTACAAATTAAGCTGAAACTTGTCTGTTTTTCGCAGTAACTTAAAAATTTTTTTGTTGGAAAAAAGAAATTTTACACTCTCATAAAATTGATTTTTTAAAATTTTAATAGTTGTACATTTATGCTTTTAAAAGTGCTATGGTGTAATGGAACAAGTTTCAGTTACAAGGTACAGAGTAAACCGACCTTAAGTGAGGCAATTAAAATAACATGACTCATGTCTGATAATTTCACGAAATAATAGATATAAAATTATTTCTAAACTATTTATCCAAAACTTCATTTAATATAATGAATTTTCTATTTTCATTAACAAAATAACATGCTTAATCTGTTTGGATTTTAACTGGCTTGGAATACGTAGAAAGAAATATAAAAATCCGGTGATCCATCTAGGTTAAAGGGAGTGGAAATGGGGTTGCAATTTTCATTTCTCTGCAGTTTCCTTAATATGGAAGATAGAAAAATAGGCCAAATTAGCTGAAATAGCGCCCGATTGAAACGAATGACTTGCTTCTTAAAATCTTTCGATAGTTACAATTGCTTAGAAATTGGAGTTAAAATGCGATTTTGAAACCCTTAATTCTGATTGCTACTAAAATTAACAATTTATATTACCAAATTTGAAAAGAAATACAACAAAACTTCTACTTTTACTTCATTTCAATATTTGATATTGTTTAGATACACATGGACAAAATATTAAAAGCCTGAATAAAGCTATAAATAAAAATAAAGTCAGAGGGATATTTAATAGTTTATACATGAAGATATAACATTGCTATCAGCTTTTAAATTTCCAGAAGCTGCATATTTTTAAGTTCTTTTGAATATATTTTTTCATGATATTTTCAGATTAGAGTTTCGAATCTAATATTTATGTTAGTCAAATTAATAGTTTTGTTATATTTCCATTCAAATATATTTATCATTCTGGAATGACAAATTTTTAGAGAAAGAACGGAAATGCACGAGACGCATGATCATTTCATCTTATCAGCTTCATTTATATTTGCTTTCTATACATTTTTCGAAATAATTTTTACATAACTCTAGAAAAGAAATTAACATCAAACTATTTTTACAAAAATAAATATTAATTACAAACATACAAAACATAGAACGATTCAATAAATAATTTTGCAGAAAATTTCTTCGAATGTAAAATGTATTTATTCACAGAAGGGTTTTCTTTTCTAGTTACGTTTTTGAGTATCAATGTATTTTTTAAAAATAAATTTATGATACACGATTGTTGCATTTCAATCCGACATTGTTTTCAGTGACAATTTCTTAAGACTACTTAATATTTACAAATTACATCAAAACTGATTATGTCGCCTTTGGAAGAGAAATGCGATTACAATAGCTTGCTTTTAGATTTTAACAGAAACAAATTTAGTTCTTACAATTTTAATTCAATACTGCATTGAAATTACGATTTCAGGAATAAACAGTTTTAAGTTAAAATACATAGATAAGATATTCATTTATTTAAATGAAGAAAGTCAAAAGAACTCGTATTCAAATCTAGAAAATTAAGTCTAATGGAAAGTTTAAATAGCATTTAAAAATGCTGCCAAGTGAAAACCACATTTCCACTCGAAAAACATTCGTTTAACACGGAAAAAGCATTTTAGATTGGGTACAACTTCAATGAAATCTTCCTTTCCGAGAAACATTTGTGCCAAATTCGTTAGGGATCTGGATCCACTTGCTCTGTAGAGCATTTTTAATGATTTTTGCACCACGAAATTTACAGAAAGCATACCAGCCTAAGAAGAATGTTTATGACAAGATATATAGTCAAGTATTTTTTTTAATGCACGAAAAAAGTTTAATGCTTACAAAATTTACTGATTAAGTTTACAAGATGCAAATGCCTTGCTTTATTATGCTATACAAGACTATCTTTGAATTAATATACGCAACATTGATAAAGTAAAACACATGAACAATCCATGACTAAAAGAATAAATCAATAAGCTTTTAAGATTTATAATTATATCGTATTTTATTGAAACTACTTAATTTATTCGTTTAAAATACCAGTGACGTTTAAATATTTTTATGTTTTACCCTTCGCAAATGCTATTAAAAACAGAAGCAGAATAATAGTCATTTTCTATGCAATAAGCATAAAATTAGAGTCGATTATTATACTGAAGTCTCAGTATAAAATATTTCCTTCAAATATTTCATATGGAAATGTAAAACATTTGGCACAATTGAGATGAAAGAAATTTTATAAAATTCTAACGTTCAGTTAATACCTTGTCCAGAGTTAAAAAATTCTGCAAACTATACCTGAAAGAGTTTAACCTTGTATCAGTTGCGAGATTATATCGATACACCATAATGCGCCGATTTCCTATAGATGTTAAAAAACGACAATTATTTGCTTAAATTTGATTTTAAAATACATTTAATGCTCATATTTAAAAGTTTATTACTTCAGGTAATATGCAATTTCTCTCCAGTCTTCATTGAGTAACATTTACTCCTAAAGAAAAGTCATTAGAAAGCTTTGATAAAGTTAAGTTGATATAATTTCTTAATGGATGAACACTTCTTTGCGTAATAAGATTAATATTATAACTTACGTGAAAACGTTGTAGCAACTTGAGAATTCTTTAATAGCAACCACACAATACATGATCTTTAAGAATATTTTGCTTTTTTTACGGAGATATATTCAATTTAAAAATAAAATGTTAAGCATTTGTTAGCGATAATCTAACAATTACAGCAAAGTCTTTATCATAATCACATTCATGTTAAGTAATTCGTTTGTGAAAGCAAGTTAGTTCTACTTGCATCTGCATAACTTATAAAGTATGATAAATTATCTGCCAATTACAAGCTGGCCATTAGCGACGTGGTCAGAGGCAGGAAAAACCGTTACAGCAGCTTTCGTTAGCAAAATTAAAAGCAGAAAAACTGGTTGCACCTCTTGAAAAGCGACTGAACTGAAAGACTAACCTAACATGGAAGAGACTTCGATGTATCCGTCAATCGGAAGTTTAATATTGATAGAGAAATAACATTCATTTACACCATGTTTCTACAATATAATAGACAAGATACTTCAAGAAAATTACCTTAATGTCATGTTTAAAATAAACATTTACATATGAAATGCTGCCTAACAGCAAATTTAAACATTATCTGGGAAGGAAGTAAATTTGCGAAACACCAAACCGGACAAAATCTATATGGTTTAAGATATAATTTTCCTCGTGAAATTTTAGGTTAAGATTAAAAATTAAAGATTAAAGATTTTTATAAAACTCCAAATTCTTTATGAATAATGCGAGTTCTAAATCATTAGTCGTTGAATGATAAAGTAACGGCACTTGAATAGCGAATTTCATAGAAACGTTACTAAAATCTGAACATTATAGACTAGCAATTCTTATTTCAGTCTTTGGTAAATTAAAAGATTAAGTGGTATCGAAATATTAGCTGTACAAGACTTTATCAGAAGATGGGCTATAATACGTTTCTAGAAGACATTAGCTCACGCTGTCTGAAGTTAAATAATTGAAGGAGCAATTATTGATGCATTGATCTTCATGGAAACAAGTTTGATTTCATCTGGATAAAAGTTAATAGGCAGTACTCGACAGTTAAAATTAGTGAAATTTAAGAATCTGGCTACAGATTCGAACTAGTAATTGCGACGCATTAACTACAACAATTGTCAAATAACAGCAAGAACATCTACGGGATCAAATAAGCACACCAAATTATTAAGAGCAAATATTTATTAAAGGATATGTTGGACGCATCAAGAAAGTAAATGCATTTCATTTGAAATCAGTGTTCATATCATTAAGTACAAGGATATGAATAAGACTCGTGTTTGTATTCGACACAAATTTTATAGAAATACAGTAGTATTATTTACAATTCAAAGATTTCTTATAATCTAACTTATCTAGAAGCAAAAAGGTATAAATGCGACAAATGTAAGGTAAAGAAATCTAAAAATTGCAAAAATATACAGAAGTGACAACATCAGTTATGGAAAATATAGTTAACAGATTCATTGGTATATAGATTTTAAAAGGATCATTGCATCTTGAATACGTAATTCATATTATACACATTGACCACCACATTTGAAAACTCGAGTCTAACATTTTACCATCAAGATTTCAAATTGGAGCACGAGGAATTTTAAAATTTCCATACAATCAAAACAAATATATAATGAATTAAGGTCAAAAGATAGAAATAAACTTGAAAAGTAAATTTCGATTGGGGGATAAATACTCCACTTACAGTACGAGTAGATACATATCAATTTTAAGTAAAATACGACAATTAAGATGTCTACTACATACAATATAAGCGATACAAACAATATACAATGATACAAAAACTAAAGGGCATTTATTAAGAAAATGCTGAATTAATAGAATTAGACGATCAGCAGTTTAATGTAAACAATATAAAACTAATTTATTGATCCAAACGTTGCATTTCTTTTGTCTAAAATTTGACTCTGGTTTTTGTTCTAACTTGTAGAACGCAACAGAATACACCATAAGATTTAAATGGAAATTAAGTTTCGCATTTATCTCCAAGGTATTACAAACCCTCCCATTTGAATAAGATGGCATTATATGCAAGAATAATGACCATTGTTTTTTCAGTTTAAATCTTCTACTCCTATTTTGCCAATATAAGAAGCTTTACAAAATGCAAATTTAAACTATTGCATAGAGATTTAAATTGAATTAGCATTTTTACATTCAAATGCTTTTCTAAACAAATGCACTAGGTTTAAGATGTCATTTGGAATGCTAATAAAATATTTGAGTAAATACAATGAAAATATCTATTGGAGCTAAATTTCACTAATCTTATTTCATAATATAGAAGTTATTTTTAAAACTATTCGAATTTCATGGAGCGAGTGTCGTGTTTTTAGTTGAAGTAATTGCAATCTTTCACAAATAGAAAGGCAAATTTAACAAAGTTATTGTATTGCCGCTTTAGAATACGGCATAGACGATTTCAGATCATGGATATTTTGTGCATTTATATGGCAAGAAAACCCAGTTCAGTATAATCAGAAGAAAATTAAAACACTAAGTTACCATCACAACAATTTATATAAATCAATAGAATTAAACTATCGAAGGCTGGAAGATGTATTTTACTATTAAAAATCTTGACTAAAGGAGCAATAATTCTAAAACCTTTTGTACGAGTATGAAAGTTTCAGATCTCGGCACGATTCGAGGCGTTGCTAATTTGTTTGGCAAGATTAAGTGGAGATTCAAAACATTAAATCTTTACTATGGCAATTCAGGACAAACCATTTTTATTTAACATATTCCTACCTTTGCTTTAAATTTAAGAAATTGCATCGTCTATGATGAACTTAATTCGATTTGAATTCATTTAATAATTTTATTTTCAAAATACCAGTGCAGAGTGTTTCGATGACAGAATCTATTCGAAAAATTTACGGGCACGCGACTTTTAACCCTACATTCTCACTGTAGTGTAGGCGAAAAACTATCGAATTCATCAAACATTAAGTAGGCGCAATGATATTGTAGAAGGAATAGACGAATACGACTGTAAGAGGACATGCCAAATTCTATCAATGAAATGCCGTCGTTATTTAATTTCAAATTTTAAGCCCGAGTTAATATTAATGAATTTGATTATTATTGCTCGTAAATTATCCTTATTGAAGGTCCACATTTGCTCAGAATTGAAATGGCACTCTTGTTCGTTTATACTATTCTATGGAGAAGTTTCTTCAAAGGATAAGGTTATATAAATGGGTATGAAAGGAGATGTTGCATAGAAATCTGAAATAAGACTTGTATTGCTTCAAAGGTAGTTCCACCAGCAAAACTGATGCAAATTTTACTATGGTAATCCTGAGCTATTAAATGCCGATTGATAGAATGCGTTATTTAATTACGCTTTGAAAATTTAACTAAGCATTGTAGATAATTTAGGAGCTTATTTGCGACATTAGTTCTATTTACATTGCATGTCTATCCGAACCCACATATTCAGCTTAAAATTTTGAATTACAAAACATTTCGACTTCGATGTTGATCGGGCATCGAAGTCTAAAGTTTCTTTTAAATTCCTAAAGACTACCAGTTAACTGGCTAGCACAGCTACTGACAATCTTTCTACCCAAGTTAAAGCTCGCTCTGGAGATGGCAAATCTGAAGCAATTAAAATCCTGTTCAAATTATACTGGATAAAATTTCCAAGAATTTCGATAGGGCAGAAAATTTCCTGAAGTAGTAACAAATTCATGATTTGTTATTGGTCAAATTCACTTGCAATCAATAACGAAAACTTCGGTTTCTCTCAGATTTGCTGGTGTATACAGTTACCTTTTATAAGCCTATTTCATCTTCAGTGCTTAATTTAATACTATTTTTAATTAAAATAAGGTTCAATAAAATTAAATTTGCTCACTAAATCTAAATTTTAAAAATCGAAGTTCCTATCGAGGATCCAAGTGTTTTATACTTTTGGAAATCTCAAAATTTATGCTTCGTTACACAAAGTTGATTTTTGAATCGTACGATTTTTATGATGTAACATTTAAATTGGATTTAAATATTTTACGATTTGCAAAATTTTCTATCTGTTGCAATAATCTATTATCTTACAAATTTAAATACAACTCGAAATAATCGATGACAATTTCAGATCCGAAACGCTTAGTTTAGGAAATGTTTGGAATAAAGCTGCCGCTAGTGGAAAATCGATTCAGGGCATTAGGTAGCTGTTCCTTATCGAACTTCACTTAGAATTGGAGCAGCTGCAATATGATACGAAAAACACATAGGTCATTAAAGGTCCTATCTCGTTAATATTAACCAGACAAGTTCCGTTATAGAAAGAATAGCTACTAGAATTTCGACATAAACGTTAACTACAGAGTACCACAACTTTAAATTTGAAGACAATTAAAAATTTTCCTAAATATGGATAGAAGTAATGACTTCAGCAAGCCAAAATAAGTGCACCAAAATAACATTTAAAATTTAAATTTTATTTCGAAATTATAATTTAACATTTTATAGTTCAAGTACTGCAAGACCCTGAAACTTACCGATTCCATTAATTTGTTTTGTCAGAAACGTTTTGATCCGATGTTGGCCAGGCATCAAGATCAAAATGCTTCAGTGGTTTTAAAAGCAGAAGGTGATCTATAAACTTGCCGGCGAAGTTATAGCTCGCCTTAAGCTAAAGGGAAAGAAGCTTAATTTACGCGTTCTGTCGTTTAAAACTGTACTCATAAGTTAAATACAACGATTTTCTTAAATCTCAGATATTCATATTATACAAGTTAGACTAGAATTAAGAGAGTAGGACGGACTTGTCTGGTTCGTAATTTTAAATGCGAAACATTTTAAAAGACACTGATCCAGAGCGGATAGTTGGGAAACAACTTAAGGTTTATTATATTATGAAGCAATACGTCTTAAGCATGCATTCATCGGGACAGTTATACTAGACTACTAGATAAAAAATTTAGATGCTTGTATTAAGCGACGTTAAATGTAAGGGCAAGGGATAAAAATCGCATTTAAATGAAACCCTTTCTTTGAAGAAAGATTCGTTTTATTCAATGCAATATTTAAAACTTGAATCAATAAAGTTATACTATCTATCGCTAATTAATGTTTATAAGACAAAGTTGAACGCTAACAAATTCCTCCAATTGAATTTAAAGCCACCCAACATTTTCTGGCCATTTTGGTTCATAGACTCGACGTTTCCGTTTCCAACTCTGCCTTTAAGAGGTCCGAATTTTGAACAAGTATTGCCGCATTCTTATTGCGGGATTGTATATTCGAATTAAAAGCCGATTTACTAGAATTCCTTACTCAAACATTTAAAAGGAGACAAATTTTTGCGATTTTACCTTTGCTAGTAAGCGAGATGAGCCGTTTAGAAAAACCTTAACTTCAACATGAACGAGTTTTCACCTAGGAAAATTAGATTAAATTTACAGCTTTCGTCATTTAAAATTTAGAAATATAGCCGAGACTGGAATTTACACTTCTAGGAAGAAATTAACTTGTATATTTTAATAACTTAAATTTCTTCAATAACTTTATACAAGATTAAATTTTAAAGATGTTTTATAGAATCTAATTCATACATCGTCCAGCCTGGAAATTTATGTACACTAAAACATACATAATTCATGGAGTACTACAGTTACAAGAAAAATCAGCTATGTTTCCAGCTGATTTGAAACGTACAATAATAAAGTTAACAGATAAAAACAGCCAGCCATGGATTAAAAAAAATCAATCTAGTCTAAACGCAAGACGATTCAAAACATTAAGCAGGCAATATTCAATATTACACATTTTCAAATTAGTCAGGCTTATAACTGAAATATTACAATTAAAGTTTAAAACTGACAAGGGAACGTCAATAGAAGCAGCAGGTTCTGAAATTTGCGTTTCTTAAATCACGACTCGGTAAAGCTTAGACTACAGATATTGACATGCAAGATTGATATACATGCAGAAGATGCAATTTTTGTGCAAGTTATTCCACGCTAAGAAAAGGTTACCAGAATGCGCCATATAATTTACATATTAAAGATTTTTGAAATAATCTTATCTAGACGTTACCAAAACTTTCGTTTCTAATTAAATGGTTGTTTAATCGGAACTTCAGATTCAAATGAAACGGACAACTAATTTAAAACCGATTGCAGCAAGTTAAGATAGACCAGTTATTACCGATTTTTGCATGGATTAAGGGAGTTTTATAGAGGTCCCTCGAAATTCAAGTCTGATTGTTTCAGTTACAAAATTCTGCTCGGTTCATACGTCTGGTGTTCCAGACTAAATCCTTTGAAGTAGCGACATCACCGTGAATTAAAGGCTAGATAAAAATAGGCTAGAAACTTTATATCAGTTTTGCGATGCCTTATTTGGATTAAATTCGATTTATCGATTTTAAAATGGTTCAATTTATACCGCTTCCAAATCTAACTTACAGAAACGTCTAAATTATTAAATCAATAGATTTTTTAAATCTCATCTCGTTCTCGAAGTTTCCAAAACTATTGGGGAACCTTTATCCAACTTTTCAGAAAACGTCATTCTAAATATAATTTTAATATGTTTAAAGAAGCGATTTATCTAAAAAGCATTCAATTTATTAGACTTCTCATTTTAACAAGAAAACGTCTGCAATGCTACTTAAGGCAAATTCCTGTAGTTGTCTTTATCAAAAATAAAGATTTTTAAATGCCATTTCCAACTTTGCCATACTATTAGCAAACTTCTTACTGAAGTCTGAGTAATGTTTTTTCATCTTTAAAATTTCTACAGACATTTATTAATGACATAAGTTAACGTTAAGCGTTTGAGTAGCTCTTCGACCCTAGCTTTCAATTGCCATACCAATAGTTGAAGCAGAAATTGCACATCACAAGTTCAAATTTTTCATTCTTGACTTACCCATGTTAAATCGTTTAAAACTATTGCAATCGCTCCTAACACGCCATTTCTATCACTCGCTCCATTTTAAAGAGCTACCTACAAAATACGTTGTTAGCACGTTAAGTCGCAGTTCCCCGGGGACCGTTACTTTCCGTTTGGACCGCCGGTCCCAAACAGCCTAGACGGAAAGTAAACAGGGACCAGCCTATTTAACGTGCTAACCTCCATACCAACCTACCTACGCTCCGAGCCTTGTCGAATCGTTTCAAAACATTCGTAACGAACCAGTTAGGCGCAATTTCTACTTTAAAATTGGCATCTGCAATTGATAATCTACAGTTGGGTAATCAAATTCAAAGAATTTATCGAAATTATAACGGGACACCTATATTTGCATAATTTGAAAACTAAAAATGATTCGCTAGAAAGCTCTTGATGCTCTACTAATCTATTAATTTGAAATACAAGTGACAAGGTTTAATACGACCTGACAAATCAAATAAGTTGTCGCTAAATTTACATTTAGTAATTTATCAATCGGGAAGTTTTCAATACGAATGAATTGATCAGCGGCAAATTTATTTTAAACACATTTCCTATTTAAGTAGTTTAAGAGCATTAAGCTATTCTTGGTAACAAAGCCTAAGTTCATAAAATGAGTTTTATAACGACTTGGAATTAAACCTGAAGGGGATAACTTGCTCTACTCGGAATATCAAAAGCCATTTAACTTGCAACAGACGTAGATAACTTGAAAAATGAAGTTATCTGCACGTTTCCTAAACTCATGTGGAAATTTAATTAATCAACTCGTTTTTGAATAATTCGGTATTAACATTTAAAGTGGTTTGATTATTGACCTGCTATTCGCATGACTTATTCAGAACACGAGTTACCCTGTATACACATCGGAGATAACCTTAAGTATTTCAGTTTAATTTTCTAAGCGAGTAAGATGTTTTTAGTACAACTGAAATAGGGTCGCATCGAGCAAGTACAAGACCAAGAAGCTTTGAGTTTAGTCGAATTTACAAGCATCGAGTCGGTTGAAGCACATGCTAAATAGAAATTTGAAGAATATTTCATTCTAAAGTTTAATACACAGTTAACAGAAGACCGCCGAAGATTTAGTTTCATACAGAGTGACATCGCTGATGCATACCCAAGCTGTGAATGCTGTAGCCTGTAACCCGTAGTTTTGTCCGTTTCATTCGAAAGAACTGAAAATTAAAGACTGTTAAGATTTACTTTTTAACTAATTTGAGAAGGTTGTTACTAAGCACATTGAAGTTCCCTGTATAATGGTTTAGGACCATTTATTAACATTAATTAAAAGTGTACATCTTGAGAAAGAACGATTCTGTAGAGAAAGCAGCATTAAAGACATTCATGATTATCTATTCAAGTGTGTGAAATAAGCAAGTTACTGTGCTATGAAGGTTTACCATCCAGTAGACTAGTTATTGATTTCAGAAGGTTGAATCGGCAAGATGCACCACTAATCGAGATTAATGCAAACGTGGAGTCGAGGTCTCGTCATTCTCAGCTATTGACGTTTACATGGAGTCCTGAAAAGAAAAGATTTGATTATTAATATAACCGATTGCAATGAGTTATATTCAAATATAGTCGGACCACTGCAAGCTATATATATAAAATGACAATGCGAGCAAGAGTCAGAAATGAATGCAAGTTTATAATAATTTAAGCATCTTGTAGTAATTGATACGAGGTAAGTCGTATGGAGGGTTTGCTTTACCGCTAACAGTTTATTAGGTTAAAGATACGAAGAGCTTAGAGCCAAGTATTTTACGTTTGATCTTTGTTTTGATATAATTTTGTGTCGTTCCAGTAGAAATTGAGAGCTTAAACTCAGACGCCAGTAAATGAATGAACTTGGCTATTCACATTTGTCCTATGCCAAACTAAGTACAGGATAAATTTATTCGTTAGAATAAAAAAGTTCATAGAAGTAGCAATACGTAGAAGGATTGTCTTACTTCAAATATATTGCAATAAGGCATCATGTTTACTTTACTAAATCAGTATAGGTTCCAATTTCAAATTAAAGCGACTGATTTTTTTGAATGGTTAAGATTTTTGCTCATAATAAATTAGATTCACGAGTAAACATTAAAGCGAGTATTTCCTGGATAAACAGATGGAAGCTAGTGTTATTTATAGTTAATACGCAAGAAATCAAATATAGCATGATTTTAAATCTATGTTAAAACTCGATTGAAGGAACGTATTTTAGGGAGTTCACTTTGATAGCGTTAAACGCATCAGAAATCTTGAATGTTTTGCAATAAAGATATGCATATATTGAAGCTTGACAAGAACGTTTTCTTTCAAGGCACTCTAATGTATATACCTATCTTTATAAAGCTCATGAAACTTGAATTTTTAAGTTTATTTTTTATTTTAAATGGGCATTGCAATATCATTATGGACTTAAAAATTAGAGTTCTTATTCATACTGAAACAAATCTACAATCCAAAATGCGATACAAGTTTGCATTTGTACGGCCAGTTTTAAAGAATTGATTTCTGCAAATTACGCGAAATCTTCATATGCATATGTATTTCTGCAGTTAATTGCTTTATTTCTTAATTCGGCCACGTATAATTTGTATTGTTATATAAAGAGAAATTAATAGTTTACAATAAAAATAGAATTGTTACAAAAACTTTAATTTACTTTACACTCGTAATTACCTTCCGCGAAATTTGTACACAAATACCAATTAATGTACACCGGCCCAACAATTTTCATGTAAAGACTAGTATTTGATCAACTGTTGCGTAATTATGAACAAATTATCTCGATGTAACCGGAGATAATTCTAACTTGTATCTGGTTAAGATATTTTAGCCTGTTGTAACGATGCAATGGTCAGAATAAGAATTCTAAAATTCACTGCTATTCGCCTTTTTGCATTATATAGAATTTTTATTAAATATTGATTACCGTGATTGAATTCCGTTAAGAAACCTACACCTCTTGAAATGACGCGATACTTCAGTTATAAAAGACAATTTGGCCAAGTATTTCCTTTCAAGTTGGAAACGCTAGATAATTGCATTTTCTCATTGGTTGCCTTGTATTGATCCGAGACTGCTTATTAACGAACTCCAATAAATCTAGATCTACTCGAACGTCACGTTTTTACCTAATGGTCTATTCAAGCCAAAGTACGAACCATTCAAATTTTTTCCCTTTATAATATGAACTAACAAAATTGGTATTCACCAACTGCACATTCTAGGCGTTCATCTGTCTTAATACCATGTATATTATCAAGCCTTGATTAATATGGTTTGGCCCAAATGTTGAGTGCAACCTATCAGAATTACGAGATTTGCAACATTATGTAATTTACAATTTGAATTTTGCTCGAAAATACACATAGAATCCCCGAGAGGGGATATTATAAGGATGAAGATGCCACTCATCTACAGTAACTTTTTAGGAACGATTTCAATTCGGAAAACTTATGAAAGGAAGACATTTGTGATTAGATAATCTAATGTTTACGATGGAATTGTCTACATTATTATAGAGAATATAGAAGATTTCTAAAGACAAATAGCCACGACCAAGAACTCGCCCGAATTCAAAATTGGAATTTTTGTAGCAGAAACTAAAAAACGGAACGATTTCGAGGAGTGCAAAAATAAAAAAATTCTCTTGTAGGTTCCTTTCTTTCCATACATTGTATTTGGCATGATTCTTTTTCTATTTACTAACAAGTTAATGGACATTTGTTTAGATTAAACATTAGGATTGAAATTCACTTAATTTCTTACACAAAAGTTCACTCCTAAAGCGTAAACTTGAGGATTTAAATACGTTTCTAGACAATTTTATTGGTTCACTAATTTAATCTGAACTGAACAGTAAAGGCCACTCGAACCATCAGCGAGAAGATGCTGAAGAATTATACTGAAAAATACACTTCCATGAAATATTCAAACCCTTCAATTTTTAGGATCATTTTAACCATTCGGGGACTTCATCTAATCAAATTTGAATAAATGTATTCTTTTAAACATTGAAATAAAACTTCAATCATTTTCAAAATTAAACTATTTAGTTACCTAAACTGCATAAATCTCAGTGAGAAAGTTTGAGAACAAATGATTTTTGAAAGTGAACATCAAGAGATATTTCAAGATAGGAAATGTAAAGTCGCTTGATAACCTAGTAATTAAGGAATTCACCTCAGAATACGCAAGATATGTTTGAAATATTCAATTCATTAAATACCGAGAAAAATTCATTTCAATGTTAAGGAATAAACGCATTTGTTCAGTTTCTTACCTTGGGAGGAAATCCGAGTAGTTTCTGGTTGAACATTGCAGGGAGTACGACATTCAGTTCTTCAATTTCATAATTAGGCAATATGCGATTAGGAATGTTGAAGAATGATATCCGGCTGATGCTTTCCCATCTACGCAGGATCAGTAGCTTGAAACAACGTTTCGAAGTATCTGGAAGATTTAAAGACTATGTAAGACTTTCTACGCTTTCTATAATTGTATTGATAATTCTTAAAAATTGCTTATACCATTGAAATTGCTTCTGAAAGCAGTAACATGCACGTTTGTATTTGTTGAATTATGCATGCTATTACTTTTCAGAGGACAAAAGATGAAAGTGCAAGTACAGATCACATTTCTGTTGTATATATGGGATATTCTAATATACAGAATAATGATTTAACAGTTATTAAACTTTATTTTTTAATCAGCTTTTTACGATTGATGTCTACAACATTTATAGATTTTGAAAAATTACAGTTTGTTGTAAGACATGTCAACAATATAAATCAATATTTGTACACTCGCGGGAAAAGGTGCCACTCGCCTTTATACCGCTGCCGACAATATACGAAAACTAAAAATTAACATTTTCAAGATAGCAATATATGCTGAAAGATGATATGCCTAAAATATTCAAAGGATATTGTCTACATATTTAAAATGATGCAAACTTTCTATGGCTATACTTATGCCATGAATAGATTTCGGATAGGAAAATCTAAAATATACATTTTGATTAATATACCGTGATTATATCGAGAGATATTTGTCATTTTCTTTTAATGATTGTTTCCATATTTAGAAGTGTAATGTTCATTCTTTGAATGTAGGCGATAGCATTTGTGATACTTTAATATTTAGTTTCAATCTACACATTCAAGTCGCTGGATACTTAATGCATAAAATATTTACAGTAGAAATTTCAGGAAGTTTGATTCTTTTGTACGAAGCATTGGAGAACACCGAAAGACTTGCTTAAATTTCATTTGAACCTAGATTGTCATTACGCTGAAAGCATCAAAATGTAGTTTTCTTTATTCTCTTTGTAAGAGGGAAATGAATATACGTTTGTTTAAAGAAATAAGCTATTAATTTTGACAGCGGAGGCTTATCTATAGCAGCAGAGCAAAATTTATAAAGTTAACCGACTTACCCTTTTTGGGCTTCATTCTTGTAATTCGTTGCTACCATCTATCGTTTTTGTCATTACTTACTACTAAATAAGCAGAATTTTACGAGTGCATATAAAAAGTGTCATTCACGAATAAATGACATGCATTTGCAATAGAATAGAATTGCAGTTGCAATTCTAAAAAATATTAAGAAATAAAGTTTTCATTTTGTAATAATTTCATATTTGCAACATATCAGCCGATGAGTAAAAGTTAGCTTGGCACAAGGAAAGAATGCACCCATTTTAAAGCAAAAATGCTCAATAAATTACGGCAATGCATATAGATTTTAATATTTCATTTTTCTCGTTGATGAAATTTTTATGCATTTTTGTACTGCAGCAAAGTAAGAAACAATATTTGGCTCACGGAATGTATAATCAGTTACATTTGAATGTTAAGTAAAATGCTATCGACATAGAGATTTGTCAATACGCCCCTTAATGCATCGTCTTAGAGGCAAAGCAGGAGAGTTAATGCAGCTGGGAAAACTACTTGTAGAAACGAGCTGAAATCCTGTGTTGCTACATAAAATGACCGATTTATGTCCAAATTCAACTGTGTTGCTATTTAAAAATTTTTAAATTCTAAAAGTTTTTAAAAATTAAAAGTTACTTTTTAATGATAATGAGTGCAAGATGTGTAGAATACCTCAGATTTCCAAGAAAAAAAAAAAGAGGCGAGTTCAATAAATATTCTTATTTATTAAAGATTCAAAATTTTAACATTAGAAGGTCAAAATTTGTTAACTCAACTTCGAAGATCATATAGCTATACTAACAAAATTTGATTTCTGAAAGGAATCTTCGATATAATTTTGCAATTTGAAAAAAGTGGATGAAGCCATTGCAAATTTTGTTTTTACCGCTATACAGACGATTCCTTAAGAAGTTTTAAACTAAAAGTTCAAGTGTACGTTGATTCCTTTCGAACAACACTAGTTTTATTCTGGCGTTCATCGTAGAATTATATTGTTCCTGTGACTATGTCCATTTCAATATTTACTAGTTGGAATTGGAATTAAAAGTCAGATTTAAACATCAGGAAAGAAAAATGAAGTAAAAGAAATCCTCGTTTATCGATTCCGATAGGGCGGTTAAAGGATTTTAATGACAAAGCAATATCCTGGAATACAATTTACAGTTTATTTCCTCTGCAAACTCACCTCTACCGATTTTAAAGTTAAGAGCTTTACAAAAGTCTTGCATAGTGAAATTGCCAAAAATTCTACCGATATCCTCGGAGTTATGTCTATTTACTTTGGCTTCTCTTACTCAATTGAGAAAATTTTATTCTACTTTTGCCTAAAAGATTTATTACGGCGCTCAACAATAGTGATGTATTTTATTATAACGATTACTTGCCTCTGCGTTATTGCGTATAGTCATTAAATTTACCGAGAGCAGTTTATTCCTATATACGTAAGATTAGGCTTCACTTATTCATGTTCAATATAAGAACGATATTAAGACGAGTTCTAGATATTTTTGAAGTATCAGCCAACGCGAATGTTAACACATGAATACGATTGGAAACAGTAGGAAATGACAGTCATTCACAGAATTAAAGATTCGTTGCGCTTACAGCTCATAAAGTATTCATTTCAAAATTAAAACTTGTAATATAAAAAATTAATTACCGTAAATGGGAAGGCAATAGGCCATCATGTCTTATGATAACGCCACAGTCATATAACCGTCAACTCTTTAGAAAAGGAACCATCCCCGCAATAATATTAAGAAACAATACCACAAAAGGGTAAAAACAAGCAACTATCAATCTCTTTTAAAGTGTCTAGATTATCTTCTAACCAATCAAAACGATAATAATCGATCTTTTCTCTTCCTTATTATTTGGAGTTAATTTGCATAAAACTAGTTCTTCAATATTCGTTTTGACTCCTTGATGGCATGGTGAGTGAAGCCATGCTCCGAAAATAGAGGATTGCTGATTCTGGACACGATTTCACTGATTATCTGTACTGTATACAGACATGGTGCATGTAAGGTTTGCAATATCGATCAAATGTCCATGGTCAAAATATCGAGGCTTGTCTCGAATCAGCCGTCATTTATCTATTTGAAGAGTTCCAGCTCTAAATTAATCTTACAGTACCAGCTAGTTTCAGTGACATAAATTTACATTTAAAGTTTGTCATTGAACATAATAAAGTTCATTGATCACATTCATGATGGGATGTTAATGTACCTGAATTATAACAATCTAATTAAATTATATTAAACTACAAGAGTCTTGCAGCAGCTTTAATACGAAATGAAAATATAACAATGCATTTCGAAGCTCATCAGAAGTAATTTCTGAAAATTTGAAAAACTTGAAAAATATTTTGAAAAGTTTGCTAATTAACTGCTATAACCAAACAATGCAAACTGGTTTATTCCTTTCTCCCTCATTTCTTCTCTGGCTTTTTTATTTTTGTATAGTAGGATATATCTTTAATATATTCTGGCACGCAAACAAAATAGTCCAGAAATGATACTAATTTTTATAATACTGTTTGTTTTCAAACATTGACCAAAAAATCGAATATTATAGAATCAACATGTGCAATAAGATGATCTAAATGGCCATTCCATAAAAAGAACCCACGGACTTCATGCGATCATTTCAAGAATTTCAAGTGGTGTGATAAAATAAAATATTTAGATTTGTGGTGGTAGCTTCATAAACCAGTTAATAGCCTCTGAGCAGGGATACTCACTTCTGTCTAGTGGTTATGTTACGCGACTACGGGCCCTAACGTCGTTGTTTCTGTCCTGGCAAATATAATCTCCACATTTCTGACCTTGACTCTGAACTAAAAATAAAAACCGAAATCTTCGTGCAGCTGTCGGGGCGCCATCTATCCTCAAAAAAAGCAACTACCGCAAGTCGACAAACTCACTTGACGCAGCAACCAAAAAGTCGTTAGACTCACTTGACACAACAGCCAACGTCACCAATTAACAGCAACAACTCGCACACACTCATCATAACGCTTGGCGCGATCAGAATCGTTCGTCTCTCCGCCGACTCACTGATGTGGGAGTATTGTGGTGGTAGCTTCATAAGCCAGTTAACAGCCCCCAGACAGGGGTAATCGCTTTTGTCTAGTGGTTATGTTACTCGGCTACGTATCCTAACGTCGCGGGTACTGTCCTCGGGAAAGCAATCTCCACAGATTCTCGTTTCCATTCCTGCTTCCCATTAATAAAACTGAGGGGATTCGAAATGACTAGAAATGATGCCTTTGAGACAAGGAAAGGCACAATTAATTAGCGGAAGTTAGAGTTAATTTTTTTTAATTGACGCTTATAATTTGTACAACCGATTTGCTTTATTGTCTTCAAATTCATTTAAATAAATTTTTTATGATTATTTTTGATTGAAGCATTTGGAATTATGAGAATTTAAACGCTAAGTTCTAACTGAATGATGATTGAGTTTTCAAACTCTTAGAACAGTCAATAACTCGGATATGGATGCTGTTGTGCAAAACTCACCTATGCCGAAATTCACGGGTGCGATTCTTGAGTTTCTGTATCATAAGATTATGCGTTAAGTCTGATATTTGTTAAATGCTAACACGGTGATTAGCTCTCTAGATAAAATAAAAAATCGCAACACAATCTCAGTATCATAGTATAGAAGCCGTCTTACAGGTTTTAACTAATGACAAATTATTATTTTTAGAGAAAGTGCCATTTATTTCAAAAGAGTTAATGCTGAAAGACGAGTTATCTTCGTAA
Source organism: Argiope aurantia (assembly GCA_026543865.1). Lineage (NCBI taxonomy): Eukaryota > Metazoa > Arthropoda > Arachnida > Araneae > Araneidae > Argiope > Argiope aurantia. The sequence goes on along the minus strand of JAPMOR010114994.1, from coordinate 937 downwards.
ACGAAAGTGCTTTTGATATATTGACATTTGATTACCTTGAACCTTTATAAAACCTCTCTAGCTAAATAAAGGAGATAAATCGCTCAAAGGAAGCTTTCGAAAGAGGCAGAGCAAGATTTTACTTTTCCTTGTGCTTTATTGTTCATGATAATGATAGGAGATAATCTAGTATTTCCATTTCTCTTGAAAGTAGCTTTACACTCCAGATTTGAATTAGGAGTTTCGTTAATCAAATATATGTGTTCGATTTGCATTCACTCCTTATCGTACGAGTAATAAATATGTCAATTTAGAATAATTGTTTTATGGTTTCCAACTAAGAAATTGTTTTTAGATTTGAAAAGCACATTTTTTTAAGTTTGAAGAATTTTGTGAGATTAGAATGGTTTCAAAATTTTAAGCATTATGCTTTTGGAAATTTGTATTTTAAATAAATATACGGTAAATATGTTAAATAAATGAATCCGAAAATTCTTTTTGAAAATAATGCATTTTCTTTGCTTTTAAATAAAGAATTTTATTTGTTTCTTTTCTTTTTTCCTCAGTAATAATTCTTTTATTAATCTATTAAGTATAATTCTGTAAATAAAATATATAATAAAAAATTACATTATTTCATTTAATAACGGACACTTAGGAAATGTAAAGTTAGTTTTTTCTTTCAATGAATAAAAAAGTTTGAAATTTTTTGCTTCATAAATATTTTATTTCCCCCTTCTTTAATTTTTTACAGCCCTTCGTACAGAGGTAGGATCTTTCACCAGTGTGGTGTGGTATTAAATTAACACCATTATTTTATGGAATAGAGAATAGAGAGTCGTCTATTCTAATATCTGAAGTGCCCTTTATTGGGACTGAACAGAGAAGGAAGGACATAAAGTTAATTACAGGTTAGAACAGAACAGAATACAGACAGAATTGTAAAAATGCAAAAAGC
>JAPMOR010114991.1:373899-385211 GCA_026543865.1 Argiope aurantia | reverse complement strand
ATTAGAAAGTTCTGGTATTTTGGATGGCACACGTTATCCGTCTTAGAATTGTTTATGTCGAATTTGAACACGATTGAAATCGAAAAAATTAAGTTAATATTTTTATTTTTCAAAATCGTTTGCTGTTCTTCAAAATAAATAAATTTAAAAGAAAAGGTTCTGAGTTGTAAATTGTTGAATTAACGCTCATAGTTTTCTTGAGTAATCGTCAATGATTTAGAACAAAATCGTGATTTCGCCATTTTGAACGTTAAGACGTTAAGCCTATCTTATGAAATAACCGTTTTTTAACTAGATTTTTGAAATTATTAGTAAAGTTTCGATATGTTTAGTCTTAACGGATCAGGAGATTTAACCAGATTTGAAAATGAAATTACAAATTCAAATTTGATACTATGAAAAACAAAGACATCTCTCATTCCACTATTTATAGGGGAATTAAGAATGCGTAGATGAAGAGCTGTATTACTGATTCAGCAAATGAAAATGTTCACTACTTTCTTTATTTCTTCTTTGTTTTATATGTGGAATATGGAATCATATAAATATATATTTGAAAAAAAAAGATTTCAGTCCCTAGTTCTTATAAATATAATTGAAAATTCTTATGTTTGTTAGAACTTATATAATTTCACATAACCTAGATAGATTCAAACGAAATGTGGCTCACATATTTCTTTAAACCTGGAAGAATCAACTGCCGCATTAAAAAATTTCTATGCCCTGCTGAAGAGGATGAAATGGGTATAAAAAGATTATGCGTTTTTCTTCTACAACATTTAATAATTCAAAAATTGTTTTATACCATTTAAAAGTTTAAAAAATTAGCCTTTCAATAATAATATTAGTTTCATTGCATTACAGTTTTTCTTCGATATTTAATCAATTTTTTGAAGTCGTTTTTTTTTTTGTCAAATTATTTAAACAAATTCACTTTTTTTTTCACACTTATGTTTTGGTCTTTTTTTGCCAATGTTAAATCATTTTCTTCAGAAATTTTCATTTTTAATTTCATCATGTTGAATTAAAAAAATAATAAGTACCGACAGTAATTTTTCATTAAATACTGTCTTTTAAAATTGCTACAATTTCTTTAACTTCTTAATCAAATTTTGTTTTATATTTTACTTTTAAAATTTTAATTCACTATTATTGCTATGATATTAGCTCTTTATACGCATGCGCCAAATTTGAGACTGAAAACATTGTTTAACAAAAATCTACACTTATAATTATTTATGGATGAGGTCTTGAAACTTCTAAAGGGGTTGAAAATGAAAATTGTGGGACGTAAGAGAGTATATATGTTATGCCTTTTCTTGGTTACATATAGAACTGGTAAATGTAGGTGAAATCGCAGATACAGTGGCTAGTATTAATTAAATTAATAGTATGGAACCGATTTAATTGATTCCTGCATTTCATAGTTCGAAGGCCAGGTTATCAATGACGTACAGATATAAATTTCGAGGATTCCAAATTTCTATATTCACACATGCATATTTTGATAAATAGTGTAAGGTTCATCTCTGATTGCTACTAGAGAAAGCAATGATCTATTTGACATACACGTGTATATGTCATACATGCTAAAAAGGCGGTGCTTAGAAAAAAGAAGGAAATAATAGTTTTGTGTGAGTGAAATATATCTTAACACCTGCAGTAGCATGGAGGAAGTGCAGCATAAGAAATCTGAGAATCGGGTTTAATTATTCATTACATTAGGCTTCCTCATCTCGTTATTATGCACGGATGATTGCAATGTTTATACAACTGTGGCGAGGGTGAAAAATCTATATATTTCTTTATCACTAATTTTAGCAGTTTTAGAACTAGAAGTCTAAGTGTAAAAATTATGCCCTTTTGAGATTAAAAATTTTTTTTTAATTAGTTATGTGGAAAATAATTGTATGTTTTATTTTATTGTCGATTTGGTTACTTAATATAGAAAAAAATAATGGACGATATATTTTATAATATAAATTTGCCGAGGCGTGGTCGAAAAGAAGAAATTTTTTTTTGAATGAAGTTCAGCTTATTTCAATACGGGAGTCAGAATTTGTACAAGAGAGAAGCGATGATAAAAAAGACATATGTTTATATCGCAATACAAGAGCAAAGTGACAGAAATCCCTTTTGTGATTTTACTATGAGATTGTAGCAGACATTTCTTTGCCACGAGTCGACATAGGAAAGGGAATCTAAGATATTTTTTTAATGAAATGTGTTAATGTTAGGCATTTTTATCTCTAAGCTCATGGCGTGGGATTTACCGATTGAACAATTCTTTAGAGCACGTGTTAGAAATAATGAAATAAAAAAGTGAGATTTGGTTCAGGGAAAAAGAAAAGAAAATTTTGGAATGAAGTAACATGGACTAATTTAAGATAAAAATTAGTAAGTTAAATCGGATTTAAATTAAATTAAGAGAGATACATTGCATGTATGTATACATATATGATGGAAATTTCATTCTAATTATCTAAACTTATCATTACTAATTTGCTAATATCTGAATTGTCAGAAAAGGCATATAATTCTAGTTTTAAAGAGGTTTTAAGTTGTGTAAAGAATGACATGTTATTTGATTCAATAAATATTCCACTAAAAATTGCGAAATCAGGATTTTTATTGAATAATCTGTATCCATTAATATTTTGAACAAAAAATAAAAGTTCCATTGCGATCAAAACTGACAGATTCCTGAAATATATATATATATTCTTTACCAATAACGACCACCTGAAGAATCTGTTGATAGGATGACGTTTCTTGGGAAAACTTCTGATGACGTTTCTTGGGAAATGGTACAAAACAATCTAAAATAATGATTTTCGAAGCCTCGTAAGTCAATTAATTTTGTAAGTCGAAAAGCAAAATTCTTTTATTGAAAATGGTGATATGTCTAGAATATTTCACTAAATATGGCTAATAGAATTGGAGGAATCGTATAACAATTTAGATTTCGTAATTATTACAGTGTTACATTTATCAACTCATATAACCTAAAGCATAATTCTTTACTCCGTTTTTATTAATTTTTCCAAAGGAAAGTGCATGCTTATCTCTAATTATTTAGAAATCCATTTTTGGCCCAGATTAGATAGAGTACCATTATGTCATAATGTAAGTAAAATTTCTTTAAAAAAAGAGAAAAAGTTATTAACAAATTATTTGATGCATTTTTAAGATAATATAGCAGATTCTTTATTATTCAATACTTAATTAACAAAATACAGATCTTATTTTAATGTTTAATTTTCATTATTGGAAGAATCACATCCTTTTCCATAATATGGAATGTAATGTAACAATACTAATATATTATATTAGTATTGTTACATTACTTGGCCATTCATTGTCATCATTGAGAACATTACCAGCAGAAAATGTATATTCTTTATTTTAAAGACAGAACTTCGCTACGATCGACCTACTCGAAAGCTAGTAATGAAAGTATACGTACTATGTGTTATTCCTATATATGAATATATTTTTGGTTTAAAGTAAAGAAGTTTTTTAAATGGTATATACTTGTACTTATATTTAAAACAGTTATCTAAAATATATAAGTTATAGGTGATTTTGAAACTCTTCAGCAATGTCTTGAAACGGTGTTTCTAGGGAATAAATACAGATGACTTTGAAACTGTTGAAAACGGTTTAAATTAATTTTGTTTGTAAAATAGCATTAAAATAAACATATTATGAAATTTATGCCACTAAAACGAAAGAAAGCTAATTTAAACAATGTTAAAATCTATGGAAAAATGTCTAATTTACGTAATCTATTCATTAGAAAGATTTATTTTTATTTAAAATATCTAATTTCGAAATCTTATTACTGTAAGAATCTAATACACAAGTACTATAAAAGATTTTCACTTCTGCAAAACTAAAAAAAAAAGTTTATTTTCAAACTGTGGTTTGAATTTTTCGTTTATCGTCAGTTTAAACCTATTAAAATTCTTACAGATTTCATATGAACACTCTTATCTGCCATTTAATGCCTATGACTTGCCCTCTGCCTGTAGGCACTACGCTTTCTGCTTATATGAAAACTGCAAGTGATGATTCCTATTGTCCCCGTGAATTTCTTATTCAATTCACTTTCAAAAACTAGTTTTCGGAGTCTGGGCTTTGCACCTTGCGATCCGTTTGAAGAGACGGATACAATGCGAATTATCGAATGCGGAAATCAGCTCTTCGAGGACGTCCCGTTCGTCATTCTTCTTCTCCACTGATCCGATACTTTCGGTGATGATTCAGTTGCTGGAGCGTCGGGTTCCTTTGTCTCTGGATCAAGTCCGCCACTTGGAACCGTAATTCCGATGGAATGCTACAGGGAGGAAAAAGAAAGAAGGGCAGAGTTTCCAGTTTGCTTTTAAATACTTAATATAGATTAAAAACGTGAAGAACTGAGACACTCATTCATTTGGTGGAAATAGCGTTTTAAGATTCTCCTTCTCTCATCGTGATGATGTTGTCTACTGGCTAAGATTTTAGATCGAAATTATTCGGGGGCACCAAATATTAAGACATGCAATCAGTGGTTTAAGACCTATCTCCAAGTTGGATATTAACATGAACGTTGCTTTTAAGTGGTGCTGAATATGCGATCATAAACGTGAAAAATTGAGACACTCATTCATTTAGTTTAATAATCTTTAAGATCCTCACTTATCGTTGTGATGTTGTCTACTGGCTAAGAGTTTAGATCGAAATCATTCAGGAGCTGGATAATAATATGAATATTGCTTTTAAATGTTCCGTATGCGATCATAAACGTGAAGAATCAGACACTCATTCATTTGGTTGAAATAGTGTTTAAGATTCTTCTTCTATCATCTTGATGATGTTGTTTCCTAGCTAAGAGTTTAGATCAAATTATTCGGGGACTATGAAATATTAAGGACGCGCAATCAATATTTTAAGATCTACCTCCAATCTGGATATTTATATGAATGTTTAGTTTAAAAAACTGAGGAAAGAAAGCTAACGATTTAGTATTGAATTTCTTGTTACCAGTTGGACAGCATACAATGAAGGTTGAGGATAAAGAGTGATTTGATTTAATGCCTTATTTCGACTGTGATCGAAGATAAAATGTCGTTGATTTAGTGCTAGAATTCCAGTAAGATTGAGGATAGAAAGTGCTGTAATGTATTGAAGCTCCACGAAAAACTGAGGATAGATGAAGGATTTCGTCTAGAATTTCGTAATAACTACCTTTAGGATGTGAAAATCATGTGTCAAATTCAAACCATTTAGTTCTTTCAGTATTTGAATGATTTTGTTTATATACTAGCGACAAAGAAGACACAATTTCAATTAATACTCGCTGAGGACTAAATTAAGAAAATTTATCGGAATCTCGATATCACTATTTCTTTATATATGCATTAGAGAGCTTCGTCCTTTGCTCGCTTTCGTTTGAAAACTCCGATGTTGTCCGATACTGTACGCGATGTTCGCCAGTTCTAGTAAGCAAGTTTTTAAACTCTATTGGCCATTCATTCAATGCTGAAAACTTAATCTTTCTAAGATGAGAGCATATTTTGTGATCGTCTTATTTCCTATTTAAAATTCGAAACGTCACAATGGGAACATTCTTTGCTTATATCTTCAATATCTAAATATTGCCTCAATTTTTTTTACATTTTGCATCCAGCTCAGCAGCTTCGAGATCAGCTTTTCTTTTCAAATTTCCAGATTCCAGCTCGTTTTTTATTCGCATTTTTCTTTATCTGATATTGCTGGAAGCCTCATTAATATTTTTTAAAAAATCATGGAGGTATTATTACAAGTGTATTATTTAGGTATTCAGGCGATTTCTAACTAAGGGACGGAAAAGCTCAGTTACTCGAAAAAGGTAAATAAACCGGAAATTTTTTTCATTAGTGTTGTTACAAACTGATGAATAGCAGTGTATCTAAAAGTAGAATTAATGAATAATATTGTTTTTAAGCTTATTTTCTGTTAATTTGGTGTTAATTAAAGTTTTACTTTTTTTTGTCACCATTTCAACGTCAAGTGCAATGCAAATATTTACTCTGACATAATAATAATTTTCATTTAATATTTCAAACAATACAGGCAAAACAAACCTCAAATATCATCTGTCAATCAACTCGCTATCTGTAAAAAAGAAAAAAAACCCGACTAAAATGTAATATTTGCATACATTTTTTATATAATATATATATTAAAAACAATATTACTGTTTCGATAGTACAGTTTCTGTATAAAAGTTTAAAAAGTAATTTAAAGCCACGAATTATAGGGAAAAATAAGATGGGGGGCCATTGCGTGTCTAGATTGTCCACTTCTAATATCTAAGTCAGCTTCATCAATAGGGTACATAGGTTTTAAAAAAGTGTGTTTTAGAAGTGCGCCTTGATTTGAAAGGCACTCAAAAATGATAATTTTATCCACTGCATTTGAAAAAAAATATGTAGTTAACTGCTTTGTCCTGAACGCCGATGTTTTTCTAGCTAAGTTATTAGTCAACTAAAGAATACGAGATAAAATTCTTAAGCTCACAAATTAAAGTTGCCGGAAGATAATCAGCTAATGGTCAGTCTTCATAATAACATACAGATTCAGAATGAATGCTATGGTAACGTACCATTATTAAGCTTTTATCTGAAAGAATTCGTTTTGAATTGAGCCTCTGCATCTACAAAATCAGGTTTCTTGATCCAGAATGACTATCAACACATAGTGATATATAATTTCGTTGACAATGAGAAATTATGATTTAAAATGCTATTCTATTCTAGAATTGACGCTCTCTAGTTTTGTCAAAGTAAAATTTATTGGCTAAATTCAATGACCAATGAGTGAGCGTTGATATGAAGCTCCCAAAACAAATAAAAATAATTACCATTTTAAATCTTTATCTTGGTTGACATTAAGAAACTTCCTCGAACAAATGTACTTCTGTATTGATGTTTTTTGGATGTGATAGGAGGTAGAATATCATCCATTGTGGATGTAAGTCAACTCGATTCTTCGATAGACTATATTACACGATAAATTCATCAATAGATTATTTTTCTACTTTTCGCATCCGGTTCGTGTTAAAACCAGACGTATGTAAATGATCGATTTAATTAACTTCTTAATATTACCATCCCTTTCTGTAAAAAGATTTAATTATCCGCTTTGAAATTTTTGTTTTTACTTTGTAACGATGTACTTTAAACGATGTAAAAGAATAAAAAGTATTATAATTGTCAAAAAAAAAAAATTCAAACTCCTAATTTTAAAGAATCTCCATGCTTCAGACGTACCTGAGTTCGATAAATATATTTCTGGCATTATGTCTGTCTATCTGTAAACACAATAACCCAAAAATATTTTATGTTAACCGGATGAAATTTGGTACAGTGACTCTGTTACAAGTTTATAGATTATTATAAAATTTTGAACGAAATACATTCTGAAGAAGTCGGTCTGCTCCAGTGCCCGAGAATAAAATAAACACAATCAATACAAAAGGAAGAGTGGTAGATGGATAAATTTGTTACAAGATTTAATATTTGAAATATGGATATGTATCAACTGGAGCAGATTAACCATCTGTCGGTCTGTACTAACATGTAAACGCGATAACTTAAAAATGCAATGTATTAAATATATGAAATTTGGTATGTGATTTTGTGACTACATTTGCAGTTTTGGATCAAATTTTGATTTTAAGCAATCTAGGAAAAAAGGCATATAAAATACGCATTTGCTTTTCTGGTACTTTTGTATTATCCACATTTCAGCATTAACTGTCAATGATCACATTCTAATACAATAATTTTTTGTCCACCAACAGTGCAGTATACTGTTAATCTATACTTATAATAAAGCGCAATGTGTGTGTGTGTGTATGTTGGCGCTCTACAGGCCAGACCATTCAACCTACAGCTACCAAATTTGTCAAGTGTATACCTTGGAGGCCGGGAATGTGCACCTGGGGGTTATTTTTTCGAATTTTTAACTAGAATTTTATTTATTTAAAAATTAAGCGAAATTTTGGCGTGTTTCTGCTATAACCTCCGAAAATATTACCGCAGAAAAAAGATTTTTACATGAAGTTAAAGATCAAAAATTTATCTTTTAAATGATACCAATGTTTTAACCTTAAAATTAAATTCTATTTTTAATGAATTTTTAAATAAATATTTTAACTATGTTTTCAATAATTTTTTTCGTAAAAAATAAAAATTAAAGTTAAGCACGTTTCGCATTCATGGGAAAAAATCAGCTTTTCTCAAAGTGTTGCCATCACATTGATTAAAGCTCTAACTGAAAATAAATTAAATCTTTTTGGAAATGAAATCTGCAAAAATATAATTTTTAGCAAGTGTCTGTAGGAAATGAAACAAATATGAAATATTATTTTTTCTAAAAAATAAATTCAAGGAAAATTATTTTATGATCTTTTACACTCTCTATACAGGGTGTTTATTTAGTCCCGGACGCATTTTGATGTTTAATGACTCATAAAATAATGAAGATATAAACAAATTTAGGGCATTTATTGATGGAATAACTCATATATTTTCCTTTTCAGGTTTGAATATTTTTACTTTTGTAAATATCGTCTGCGCGTGTGGTTAATTTCAGATAATTTCATTTTCCAGTCTAAATATCTGTACTTTTCTAAATATCGTCTGCTTATTGATTGCATTTTTCTCTCTTTTGTTTTTAGCAACTATTGAAATGTTATGTTTACTTTTGATGTGTTTGTTCTATGTAGTACTTTTGTATGTGATGTTTTATTCGAGCGGATATTAAGGAGAATGCATACACCACAAGAGAAAGCACAGATTTTATGGTGGTCATAGAGTTAATTTCCAATCAAGTAAATCACTGACTTTTAAGAGTTAATTTCCAATCACTTAAATTGACTGATTTATGAAAATTTGAATATCACTATTCAATAAAAAAAGGATAATTTCAGATTTTCCATTGATTGCTTCAAAGAAAATACGCCAATCAGCTCGCAGGTTCCTCAAGATTAATTGACCTAAGATTATGAAAATGTTGAGTTTTTCTAAATTTTTAACATTTAAAACTTCATAAATAAGTCTTAGTTGATCGTGGAAAATAGAAACATTCATTCATTTATTTAAAATTTGGTGTGTGCAGAATATTTCACAGAATATGATACCTTACTGCATTAAATTTCGACTTCATAATTTTAGAAATATATTTATAAGCAGGAATAAAATATTATTATTGATTTCATTTCAATCCATTTGAAAGCAAAACTAAAAACTGAATTTTATGCTGAATCTGAGAAATTTTTGTTGAACTATTCATTGAGATATTACATAAATTATGAAAAATATTTTGTAGTTCACATAAGACTTAAATACCGAGCGATTCTGTTTGCAATACTCACATTCAATAATAATAATAATTAATAAATAAGAATAAAGATGATAAATAAAATAAAACGCTTGGTTTTATTACAAAATATCTTAATATTAATTGCAATTTCATCATTTACATTTTAAATTAAAGTTGAAGTTTTGCCGGAAATGCCAACAAATTAGCAAAATATATATAGTAAATTGAACGAAACGATCTAAACAGTATAAGTTTGGTATGACTATCAAAATTTGAAGATTAAAAAGGTTTTGTTTGAGAATTCTTTAAGAGACCAGTTACTTAAAATATTTAATTGAAAATTGTAGAGAGCGGTAATACTGGCGAACCGGCTGGTCGCCAAAGGCGGCTAGTAATATGTAAATACATGCTTTAGAGAGTATGCGAGAAAATTCCGAGGAGACCGTAATTCTTTCTTTCACTAAGCATTTTTGAACGTATAATTCTATTTTTTTTAGAGCATGTTTCTGCCTTTTATTTTCGTAAAAATTGCATTCTGAGATTTTTATGAGAATTTCTCGATATTACTTTTTCCTCCCTATCTTTCTATTATTTTGAATTGTATCGAAAATTTTTATTAGTATTTGTTGAAACTATCTCTTACGCAAGTTACTCCCTATTTAGAGTATCTACTCTGGTTTCATGTCAAGTTTTTCTGAAAGATAATTATATTTCATGCTGTAACTTGAATGACGTTCATGACTCTCGAGTTTCCTCATGCATCAGAAATTTAGCTATTTTTTGAAGACACTATTTACTATTTCTAACTTCTTTGTTAATGCTCAAGAAGGCAATAAAACGAAAGCAGGTACGAGTGTGCATGATATAGGTTTCTTAAAGTAGAACTTGAACTGAGTTTATGCTAAATTCTTATCGCATGCTTATTTTTATGTATGAACAGGTGGTATTAACAAGCGTTTATAAATATCTTTATCAATGATATGATGTGTAATCGGCTTTCACGGTTGGTTATTTAATGAAGATGATGTGCTATTAAGATGTACTTTTGTTCACTGACTATAATGCGATTTATTTTAAAAGTTGAGAGAGAGAGCAATAAAAATATTTTTACGTCTAAATTTATGAAAATATTTTGGACATTTTATTTTGGTCGATGTCGTGTAGCAAATTTTCTAATTTCTAAGAAAATTTGCTACACGGCTTAGCTATTCAAAATTATATTCAAACTTTTAGGTACTTGACTTTCAGGATTTTTAAAAACTTGTAAAATAAACGGTACGAAATAACTATTAAATTGCATTATCGACATAACGAAAATACATTTCATGCATTTTTAAAAGTAATTTTATTTTTTATTTTTCTGGAATACTTTTATTGCATTATAAGAAGTAGGCTGCATTAAGTGATCTATAACTTTAAAAATTATCCATTCCCACAGAATTTTCATAGCAATACGCTTAATTTTGAAACTGAATTCAGTTTAATTATTTAAATCTCTCATTTTGAAACAATACAAAGAGCATTGTCTGAAATTTAAAAAAAAAGACTAATATTCTAATTATTTCTCAATTATGTATTCATTGTCTATCTTTGAGTATTGAAATTCAATTTTTGAGACAATCACAATAATATATATTTTTTAAAAAAATCAAATTTTTTCTTTGGGGTTTAATCTATATGCTTCCTATTTTCCTCAGAGAGCTCGTTTTGAATCTTTCTTAAACTCAACATGGAGACCTAATAATCATTCAATTTGTCATCAGTTTTTACATCATTAAAAAAAATTATGGTATGGTGGGGTTGCAGCTAAATTTTTTTGTTGGAAAAGGGACAGCCAAAATGTTTAAAGCGGGATATAAGCGACAATATATTTGACAATGTCGGATCTATTAAATTGTTAAAAGAATATTTATATTTTCGTAGTTGTGATAATTTAAAGACTTAAGATGGCGAAAAAAATA
>JAPMOR010114991.1:345984-373889 GCA_026543865.1 Argiope aurantia | reverse complement strand
GCAATAATTTTGAAATAAAATTATTCATAAAAATGATAAAAAATTGACACTTTAGTTTGACCCGAACATGAAACATTACCAACTAAAGCGTGTCTGAATTTCAGTGAACTCATCTTTTGCCATCACTTTCATGATTTCATTCTGTGATATGAAGGGAGAAAAAAAAATTGGTATTTTTGAATAAGCACCAATTTTTAAGGAAAATTATTCATAAAAATTATCAAAAATTGACGCTTTAGTTTGATTCGAACATGAAATATTGCCAAATTAAAACGCTTCTGAATTGCATTGAACTCATCTTTAGCCATCACGTTTCATGATTTTTTTCTGTCACATGAAGAGAGAAAAAAATATATAATTTTGCGCAACGATTGAACGATTATCATTTCACTTGCCCAACAGATCTAAGTGTTATTTCACAGTTATAACCCAAGAACTGGCAATTTTGTCTCTGAAACCTACGCGGCCTCTGAAAGCTATCAACTGTGGAAATGGTGTTAAGCTTCTTTTTTTCCGGAAAGAACAAACAAAATGAGAAATTAAAAAAAAGAGCTTTTTATGGGAATTCGGGGAGCACGAAGTGGAAAAAACTCCATTCAGAATAATCTTTGTCGAAGGACTTGTGTCGGGCAAACAACCACATCCTTTCGCTTTGGCAGTGTGGTGGCATGAACCGAAGTGAAAAGGATTACGGAAAGCTCTGTCGGAAGTGACCTGTTGGATTGAAGAGCGACGGCCTCTGATGAATTCGTAAATATTCTTTATTTATTTGTGAATGTTTTATATACATCTTTATAATATCTTATATCTTGTTAATTTTACTTTTTTCAAATTAATACTTGTTTTACAGATATTACTATTTTTCTCCAAAATGATGCCTGTTCTGCTTTTTAAAACATCATAAATTTTTGCTTAATTATTTTGTGGAAATTAATATATAGTTCCAGTTAGCTATACATCCTTTTTTTTTACTTTTTTATTTATTTTTTACGAATTTTTAATTCTTGCAGAATATACCTTAAGGGTTTTGAAACATAAATACCAGATCTAATTCTACATTTGACTGCTACTTTTTATGTTTATGTTTCTTAAAATTTTTTAACAATGCTAAGCATGCAATTCATTTTCCCTTTTTCTGCTAAAAAATAATTTAATAATTTACTTAATTTCTGGTTCTCAGAAATTAAGTAAAAACCACAACATTTATAAAAAATCGACACAGTGTTTTGAATGAAGTGAAGAAACATAGTAAGGTATGAAGCTTCATGAAATCAAATTCCTAGATAATTATTTTGTTTTGGGAAATCAAAGCTCATGAATATTATATATGAGTTTGGTATGTGAAAAAGTTTAGCAATATAGAATAGTCATTTTGCATATACTACGAAGTGCAATGAAATCGACTCTGCATCCTATGATGTTTATTGAAAACGAATTTTATAACTCTAAACGTGGGAAGGACAGAGAAGAAGGATTGGCAGCACAAAAATATCTTTCTGTGACATCTTAAACATGCTGTATTAGATTTATGTGTGAAGATAAATTGTCCATTTCACTTGCTGAAGTTCTTTAAAAATAACTTTCTACAATATGAGTCCTGTATTCTATAATCTTTATCATCTTATAGAATAAAATTATCAGCTATTGAATGAATATAAGGACTTATATAAGTATGAATTTTGTCATATCTGTAGACTTGAGCAATAATGGTTCCGCTCGGGAAGTCAGAAAGATCTGTTTTCTCATCCAAAAAGATCTCTTTATATAGATACTCTCTCCCTCGCTTCATTAACATTCATTCAAACTTTATAGATGCGAATCAAGTTCAGTTTCGATTTCTAATAAATCAATATCTAATATCTTTCCGCAAGTTCAACCTGGACCTATCCAAAAAAAACCTCCTTCCATTGATTCATTTAAGATGGGCCTGTTTATGTACATTATTCAAACCCTTTCACCAGTGATGCAAGTTGAGCGCACTTAAGGAGCTAATAGCAAAGATACTGACTCAGCACATAGTTGGCAGATATTAGGACAGTTCATCAAAAAAGTATCCGAACTCTTATTATTGATCGCAATCCATAAAAGTTAAATTCAAGGTAAAAATGTCATTGAAAGAATATCCTTTATGAAAATATGTGAATTGCATTTTTATAAATAAATAGACGTCTACATATTTATTTTTGTATAATTTTCAAATTTTCCAATTGATTCCTTTTCCTATTCCATTTTTTAACTGATTATGCTTAATGTTAAATAGAAATAAAATTTTAAATAAATCGATTCAAAATAAGGGGAGATATACAGGAAAAAAGATTTAGGGTCTGTCTTATTATATGCAAATGTAACAAATGGGACATTCTATTAATGCGTATCTTCATTTTAGTTTATTATTTATAATTAATTTTTTTCTTAATGCAGAATTTTGCTTCTGCGTTTTTTTTTTAATTAAAAATCTCACAAATCCTTTCTTCAAATGTAATTGCATCCTATTTATACCAAATGAAACTTTCCTTGAAATGTAATCTTAGAATCTGTTACATGTATCGATTTCGTCCCTCATCTTAAGATATTTTTATAAAAAGAGAAAAAAAATTATATTAATTTAAAACAATATTTACAGACATATTTTGTTTCAGGTCACATTTTAATGATTTCTTTATTTCTTCAAAAGAAACCATTTACGAAAATAAGATCCCTCTCCCCCAAAGAATGTGAAAATCTTGATTGATTTGATTGTTTTTTTATTACACAAGGGCCTTGTTAAACTGCGCCAAATGCCTGTTAATTTAAAAACCATATATATATATATATATTACTATAAAAGAACAGTAAACAAAAGTCAAAAGTGAAAAAAAGGACCGAATGTAATTAGAAATTATATACTTTGCTTGAAACTAATGTCATGAACGAATTCGAAAACTTTGGTATGGTAAGGTTCTCACAAATTAACCAAAGCCTTACCGCAATATCTTATTCTTAAGAATTGGTATTTAGGACATTAACATAAAATATGTTTGACAGATTGTATCTTGAGTTTGTTAGAGCTAGATCTGAATGAAGTAGATGTCTATGAATAAAAATATATGACCAAGGAGAAACCTTATTAGCGTGGTACCCAATCGATAATTGAGGCAATCCACTTTAAATCCAGCAAAAGATGATTGAATAAAGTGCAATTTAATATTTAAGTGTGTATCACATGTATGTTGCTATATAAGGAGTGAATTTTGCTTTAAAACACTGTCTAAGTTTTGAAAATGAGCAAATATTTCAACGTTATGGCCGGCTGTTTTTCTACTGCTAAGTCTTGGTCATTTCCAGGGATACAAGTGTCCGCTGGATTTCAACAGAATAAAATGGTAAAAAATGGGGAGAAACCATGCTGTTCTGAAAGCTTTTGGTTGTTTGAACATATTTTAGAAACTAATTGACGAAAGGAGATAAATTTGGAATAGTGATATTTAAGATCATGCTCCTGCGATAGGCATAGAAATTTTGAAAGAGTTTCTTTTCAAAACTTTTCCACTTATGAATTTAAAAATTAATTAAAAATATAAAATATCTTTCAGTACTTTTAAAAACTTTAAAAACGTAACTTTAGTCTTGCTAAATGTTTTAATGTAAATTAAGAGCTCTTGTTAAAATTTTCTTATATCTTGCAAGATGATGGAAAAAAAAAGGAAATTTCATTTTACTGTAGGAAATTTTTAACTGCTTATAATTCACTAATTGTATATTTAAAATTACAAAATATTACATGCATTTGAGATTCTTTAACCTGAAAAATTCTGATATGTGTTTGAATTGCCATTTGAAAAAAATTTAGTTTGAGTAAATCTAAATATGAAGATAACCCCTTACATGAAGAAATATTTCATACAATTATAGAAAACATATATCTATAGCATAAGCATTTACAGTTTTAATTAATAGTTTATTAGTTTTAGTTTAATTTAGTTAATTAGATTTAATTTAATTTATAGTTATTAGCTTTGGGATGAAGAACTGTATCCGTATACTTATTTGACTGACTGTAATTGCAATAAGACTAAATTTAAGTTGATTTGGAATTCGAGTTGCTGTTATAATTGCACATAATTGAATTGAAAACTTCAAATCGCATCCTCGACGTAATACACGGCTGAAAACTTCTGGATGCCGAATTTTGATTTGTAATTACTGTCAAAGTTTCTGAAATATACAATGCTTAGTATTGTACTTTCCGATCAACTAAGTCGATTTTCCTTCCAAAATTGCATTTTGGTTCTTTCGACTAATAATGCCTCGAACTAAATATGCAAAAATAGTTATTCATTAAAAAAAATATTATCATTAAAAAAAATCCCGTCTTACTGAAAATAGATTTTCATGCTACGGATAAATGAAACATTCTAGTTACAACAATAGTATGTGACATATCTCAGTTTTTGGTAGTTTTATTTAATAAATTAACTAAACTTTTGAAGTGACTTTTTTTGAGTTAATTCTTAACATTTTTGCTTGATAATGGATATTAGACAATTCGCATGTAAAAATCATTCTAAATGCGAAAAAGTTTTGCCTTAGATTTTATTTTAGATGCCTAGACTGCCTAGATTGGCTGTATGTTAGGGAAACTAAAGAAATTATTGGTAATGCCAGTAACATTTTCATATCCTGATACACTATTATATTTTAATATAGCAAAATATCAATGAAATTACACCAAAGCTGCTTACACGCAGCTCTGCTCTGTCATTAGCATAGATTTTTGATACTCAACAGACCGTGTCATTGCATGTGTGACAGAATCGCATAACACTGGGCATCAGTCATTTGAAGGACATCCAAGCCCACTGCGACCTAAAATTTGGGCGAAATAACGCGAAATATAATCCATTCTTTTGCAATTTCACTTATTATCGACCTTCAGGTGCCTGATTTGACACTTTCACTTGAAAAGAAATGTTTACATGCAAAATTGAAGATAATTATTAGCGTACGGAAAATTCTATGATTTAATATATCATAACAATAGTATGGCCATGAATTGTAATACCAAAGTAATATATTTACTGAATAATGATTTAAAATTGAAAATTAGATATGAGGTTTTGTTTATATAAAGGACAAATAATTTTTTGGTAGAATTGGACTTCTTTAGGGTGCTCAGTTTCATAGACTTGATATAGTTCTGGTGTTCTTGGGGATGTGCAACAATAACACAAATATTTTTTTTCTAAATACTTATATATACTATGAATTTTTATTTAAGCTATTTATCAATTAATGTAATTATTTATATATTTCTAATAAATTTTTCTCGCCATTTTGTATTACATAAAAAAAGTTGCTGAAATTTGTTGCAATCTCAAAAAACTTTGCTGAGGGCAGTTTCTTGGAATATATGATTTAATTTACTGAATATATATTGATTTTTAATTTGTTTAAGCAATCTAAAGCATAAAACTAAGCTTTGATGATAATTGTTTTTAATAGCAAAAGAGAATGAATCAATTGCAAATTATTTATTAATCTACTTTATATTCATCACATTGCTCTATCGGGAAAATTTTCTTTTATTAATGTCTTTCTGCATTTATATTAATAGTATGCGAATTTTACTGTAACATGAGGTGATAATTTATGCTGTAGTAATAATTATTAGTAATGATGTTTGTATTTAATAAGCTGCATGAAATTAAAACAAATATTAATTTATCAATTAGAAATATTATGAAACATTAAAAAACACCTTTAAAAGAGTGTGATTTGAATATATCTCACTTTCGAGTATCATTCGTACATTAAAATGAGTGTATCGAACATTAAAGTATCAGTTTTGAGTTAATTTGAGTGTCATTTGACTATTTATTAAAATTTAATCTTGTTTTTCTCTACAAACCTTAAACACTTTATTCTTTGAAGGGTGCATTCGATGTATGAGATGGTTAGGAAGTAATTTAATTAACTAAACCTCGTTGTATTCAAATATTGGACACACATTTTTCAAATGTCACTACTTATTTTTGTACTTATTCTATATCACTATAATTGTGGAAATTCAACTTCAACAACGTTAAATCAACTTATAAATATTAGTGAATAAAATATACACTTCTAGGAATGATATTTTTTTAAAATATCTTTATTTCAATCGGAAAGGTATTTTGAAAAATGGATTCATATTTCGAAACAAACAGCAAAATACCATGTCAAACAATGGCATATTTTTAAAAATGGGGTCTTTTCCCACAAAAACAGCTTTTGAGCACTTTCGGATATGACAATAGAATACTATAGAAACTAAATGCCATTAAGTGATTTGCTGAAAACTGCTGTGAAATTTTGTAATGTTAATAAACCAAAATCGATTAAAAATCCATTTCCGTGCAATTGAGAAATATTTATGGTTCTGCTTGAGTTCAGCTTACTCCTAATTTCTAAAGAAAAAGTGTCAAATTGTGGTGCAAGACTAGCCTTGATTATCTATAATATTCATTATTGACAACACATTAGGTGACGGGTTTTTTCCTCTTGTCTTTCACTTTTTTGCACAATAATTAGATTGCAGGTTATATTACGTGTGAAAACTTATTGTTTCCAGATTTTTTGTTTCGTTTTACTGTAGAAGAAAAGTAACACTGATCCGGTGAGAAATGTGAAATATTACATTATTGTCAAAGATTTAAATTTGTACATATCTATTTTTTTTTCTGTTCCAAATGTGTGCGAAATTTAAAACTATATTATAAATTTCACTCTTGAATAACTCCTCGCAATGCTGATTTCAGTCACATTGTCATTCTTTTTCTTCCTCCGTTTTGGCAACAGAGTTACAATGAAATAATTATTAAGTTTTTTTTAGTTTTATTTTATATATGTGATTGCTAATAACTCTTTTAATCTGAAATCAAATGTCATTTAATTAATTAATCGATGTTGGTGATTTTTTTGGTTTCTTCAAGCTTTTTAATTAAACTACTGTATGCTTATTTTAAGTTGAAAGTTTTGAAAAATTAAAAGATTTAATTGTATCGTTGAATGTAATGTTGGATCAACGTATTTCGATATGATTGATCAAATAACTGTAAGAAAAGGTCTTTTTTTTATATGCACTTTGCATACACATTTTATATATTCAGAGCAGTAAAAGCTGATTCTCACAAGTGTTTATAATTAAAAAAAGAAACCAAAGCAAATAAAATAAATTTGCATTATGCTCTTGAAGCTTGAGCTGTAAAAGAAATTAGGCTTGAAAAATATTCCCTGAGGATTTAAAAAGAGTTTATGAGGAAACAAAATACCGGTAAAATAATGTTTTTTAACATTTTAAGAAATCACAAAAATGATAGTTTAAGAATACAGAATGACATATTGCCATTTCAGCAATGTCAAATGGAAATTTGTATAATATATATAAATGTAATAAAATTGTTTATTTTAATTCGTATGTACTTTAGAAATCTTTCCATTTGTTGTGCTAGTCATATTTAAAAATTTATATCATTATCAATAATCAACATATTTTATCAATTAGTAATTATAAAGAATTGATTACCAAAATTAAACAATAATTTCAAAGAATTTAACTACTGAAGAATAGTTTAAAAAATATTATAAAACCTGTCTAATTGCTGCAGATTTTTATAACTAACGGAAAATAGTTATAAATGCTTAATCAACATATGAGGGACTAACTATCAGTTTAGTTAATCATCAAAAAATGTTTTGATCCGTGTAAACTACTTTACTTTCCAGAAAAAAAAATTGTTATCTATCATCGATTAATTTGAAATTTAATCAAATATTGATATCGAAACGATTTTTATTAGAATGGGAATTTAACTCGAACGGCCAGTTTCCATATTTCAATATAATTCGGGAAGATTTCTTTTAAGAAGAATTTACTTTATAAATTTTATTTTTGATCTAAATATTGATACTTTGCAAAATTTTGATTCGATTTGACGTTGGGTGAAATTTCTAGATAGTTAATTTTTATGCTTCGAAAACTAATAAAATTTTTTCATCTTTATTCTCAGAAGTAAGTGTTCATTCAAAGATTCTCAATCGGTTGAGCAAATATTCTTTAAAAAAAAGCAAACGACAACTGAATTCCATAAAACTTCAGACAAAGATTAGACTCAAAATAAAATTTTATAAAAGCTATATTTTGATGACAGAAACTAAATTTTCCCTTTTAGAAATAGGTAAATACAAACAAATGACATAAGATATGTTGTAGTATTAATTATTTAAATTTTTAAAATTCATTTATTTAAATCTGAGCAATTCAATCTTCTGAAAAAATTTGGGTTAATATGCTTAAAAAATTAAAATCACTTTAAATAATTAATATTATTTCAGAATTAAGGTTACGAGACTTATATTCTTCGCTTTTTCTATTTTATTTAATTGGAAACGTGTCTTTAAGTTAGTTTAAGCTATTAAACTTAATCCAACCAGTAGGAAATAAATCTAAAGAACTGCCAAAGTACTTTTTTAATTTCAGAAGTATAGTTTCACACGCCATTCACTCCCGTTAATTTTACTGCTGAAATTTGACAAGCGAGCATATGTTTTAATGTAATCTGTCTTAAAGAATTACTATTAGTATCTAATGCGGCTTGTCAAATAAAATTACCTCGGCTGTTACTTTAACCTTAAGTCTTTTGATGTTTGTAGTTCAGATAAATATTTTAAACGCTCATGCGAAGCAAGAAAGAATATACACGCTTTAAATGTAAACATGCTTTTTCTGCAATGATGTAAATTTTTGTTATTTTTTGTATATTCATTTTAATATTATTAAAATTACTAATATTTAATTGCAATGGCAAAAAGTGCACCTATTTATTTAAACTATAAAAAAATGAAATATTAAAGTTATTTTCGTTTTTTTAAAACTAAATAAAAAATTGTGATCCCTGAGCACAGATTTAGATCATGAATGTATCGGAAGAGGAAAAAGAATTGTAATTTACTATTAAGAAAATTTCATAACATGTATTTTAGTGTGTGTGTATGTGTGTTTTTCAAATTTTTTGACACTGATAAGCAAAAATAATTATAGGAAATCCTAGTATTATTATTGGATTAGAATTTGTTGAAGAAATGTTTTAGATCATTTTTAAGTTTTGTGTATCTTTCTACTTTTCAGTCTTCTTTATATTTATATTATTTAGCAAGCAAAGTTTTTAGCATGGATATAATCTTAAATAACATTTTTTAACCCAGAAATGCGGTGGCAGATATTTAAAAAATACAGAAGAAACTTTAATTTAAGTTGTTCTATTCATTATTTCTCAAATTGTCAGATAAATTTCAAAATCATCGAAATAAATAAAAAAAGAACAGCAATGAAGTATAAGACGAATTTAGAAATAAAACCTTCATTATTCTAATTTTAATAGGCATTTATAAGATTTTGTTTTGATTACTATTTAAGTTCAAAATTCTAATAATCATAATCTCATTTAAACATTTATTGAAGTCTGAAAATATACAATTTATTTCTTTCTACGAAGATATGGAAGAAGAAAAATTAAGATTCTCAAACATTATGCTTGTATAATACGCCAGTTACATTTTTAGATACACTTTTTAAGAGATAGTTTAAAAATAAAATATAGGCTTTCTTTTGGAACTTAAAACGAGCACAAGTACAAATTAATGCTTTTGTATCCTTAGTTTATTGTATATCGTAAGCGTAGTAGAAAGCTATTATTGTCCTACGAATACGTTTTATAAAAAAAAGTGATTATAATCTTGTAAAACGGTTAATAACTAAATGAAATTCTCTAAAAGGTATATGCACTATCTTAAAAGACTTTTTCAAGTTTTATTATTTTTTCTATTCTGAAATAGTTTCAAAGAAAACAATCTGTAAATGTGTTTGTGTTAAAACATTTCTTTTTTATTTCTCACTCGTTGGCATCGAAAAGAGATCAACAGAAATTAAAGGCAAGAGGGAAAAGAACATTCACCTCTCAATATTACTGAAAATGAAAACAAAAAAGGAGAATGGGAGGAATTGTTCTCTTTGTTAAAATAATTTCCAGAGAAAGTAAATTAAAAGAAGAATTATATGAAAAAATAAATTTAAAGACTGCTGATTTGTGTAATTATAAACTCTGATAATTATTTGGCTTATAAAACTTTTTGATTACTGTATTATTGGAATATTACTATATATTACTTGTTTAGTTGTTAGAAAGAAATATTTTTAAATACATTTTTTCCTCAATAAAATGTCACTAAATCATACGAACAAAAATTGCTTTAATAGGGTATTTAATAATCTGTCAGTCATTTCTATTTTTATATTTATACTTATCAATCAGTAACAAAATTTTTAAAAATCTGTGATTGAAACGTATATTTTACATGAAATATTTCATTGAAATTTCCATTTTTATTAGTTCATTATAATTATTTCATTGTTATAATTGCTTCATTTTAGCATTATTATTGTATCAATTTATTTATAAAAAGCTCTCTGAAAAAATTCTGTAATTGCTTCTCAGGAAATGGAAATTTGTATTTTTTAAATTCTAGTTTTAATTATGAATAAGAAATTAATTTTTTTTATTCCTCTCTCTAACCTTACGGCCAAGATAATTGTCTTAAAAAGATATTAGTTTTCCTTCTTTATATTTATTTATATCAGAAATTGCTGCAATTCTAGTTAATTGTTCTTTTAATAAAAATAAAATAAAAAATAAAACGTCGAAGACATATATTAAAGATTTTCCTATGGTATATATTCACTAACTGTTGCATTGTCTAACAAAACTCTTATCTTCCGACAAGACATTCTAATCCATATTTTTGGACTAGGCCAATGGAACTAATTTCATTGGGAGAGTGTTATTTTGAGACGATCACTTATATATCTTGATAACAAACAGGTGGCAAATGCAGTATAACATTTTTCTCCTCTATTTTGTGAAAATATTTCGCTTTTCTTCTATTCTTCCAAAGTTTTTTTATGTTCTTTAGTTTATTAATAAGATAATTTACTTATTGGAAAACCCCCCGCTTACTTTGAGAGCTATTTAAAGTACATTTATTATTTTTATTTCAAAAGCACATAATTACCATACTTTTTAAATAATTTTTTATGCAATTCAAGACTTTTGTATTCTGTAGAAATGTTTAAAATTAAAAATAGGTGGGGGGGGACCTTATAATTTTGATTCTGATTTATATTCTAGATGCTAAAACAGTGCATCAAATTTTACCAATCTATCTCTTTACGTTTTCTTAAAATTGCTTTCATTGGAATTAACACAAATAAATTTATTGTAAATGAATTGCTTTCAGAATTTGATAGAAATTTAAAAGTTTGGTGTAAAGACCACATATCAAGCTTCATCTGTCAAGCCCCATTCCGACGGCCAGTCTGCGACTTGAGTACAGTTCATTTTCCACCTGTTTCCTCTCATTTATGGTTTTCCAGGATTCTTTGATGTCTGTTCATTTTACCGATAGTTTGCGGGAAGCTCCCGATCTATGTCAGTAGGCGGGAGTAATCTTTCAATGGGTCAGATGGCAGATTTATAACCATATCCTTAAAGGCAACAAACTATAAGAATGAGGTTTAACTAAAAGAATTTTTTAGTTTCCTATTCACAAACAGATTTTTTTTGTTTGTTTCAATGAGGTCTGAAAATGAGATACTTATCAAAATCTGGAAGTCGAATTTTTAATAAGTAATTTTTTCCTCATACTTCGTATACGAGCAAGTGCAAACAATTACTACACTTAATTCAATTTTTCTCTAATTTTTAATACGAGATATAATTCTCCTACACCTTACGTAATATCTTTGGTAAGGGTGCTGCAAGAGTTGACTGATGCATTGCCTGACGACGGAAGTGAAAGGCCCGCCCCCCTCTTGGCATATATTTCTCATCGCATCCTGACCCCCAGAGTAATTCTGCAGCGCCCCCCTCTTCCATCTGCATCCAATCCATAATCTCAGTTGCGGGGGTGGAAAGGAAAACGGAAGTCGTGAAATAGGATCCAGTCCAATTTAACAAGACAGATTCTACTAGGAGCCATGTTAATGGTGTTTAAACTATTATTAGTCCCTTCCCCGAGCGGTGAGGTAATTTCTTAAGGGAAGGGGAAAAAAAAGGTGCAATAAAATAAAAACCGCCCCTTTCAACCAGAAATTACGAAGGACAGCTGTAGGTGTCAACACTCCTGAACTTGTCCCACCCTCACCGAAAGAAAAAAAAAAAAATCTCACGGTGCGGTGGAGAATACACTCTTGTTCCCGTAAGTTGATGACTTGGAAGGTGTTTGGGAAGAGACGGGGGACAGAATGTCGGTAAGCGGGAAATGTAGTGAAAGAAGACTATTTCTCAAGCTGTAAAAACTAAAAGAAATAGAAGAAATTTTTTACCCCCTCATCTTCCGGCTTGAAATACTCAAAAAGAAGTGTTTTTACAACACCCAGTTGTTGGCACAGCAAGTGAGAGAAGAAAAGCAATTAAATTGTTTAGTAATAAAAAAAGTATAAAGCTTTATCGTTCAATCAAATGTGAACTTTATGGCAAAAAAGTGGAACATTTAAGAGAATATATCAATTTTTCGATTTGAAAGATATTGATTTCCGTTTCTTTTAGATGGTTTTCAAATTTTTTTACACTTTTTTAAAATCATTTTTTGGATTTCATAGTAATTTTCAACTTTATTTAAAATTGGTCAAACCCTTATTAAGACAAGTTTAAATTAATTTTGTGATATAAAAAGGTACTGGCATATTTTATATTAATATAATAGTCAACAAATAAATTTTATCGTTACTTAAATTAATGTTTCTGCCACTATACTGTTGTTGCTTTTAAAAAGATTTTAAGCAGTTTTCAGCAAACACCGCTAATAACTATCAGATTTTAATAATATACATCAGTAATCCATAAATAAATAAATAGTATGATATTCTTCATTTCTCTTTATATTGTAAGGAGAATCATTTCTATTAAATTCATTTAAAGTGCTTGACTTCAAATGAATAATCTTTGAGAAAATGCTTACTCATTTTAATAATATTATTTTAAATCATCAGTTCTTTCCTTTTTCGATTCATACAAAACCTAAAATGTGACGATTGTTTTCAATATTTTTAAAATGCCATTTATTAAATTGACATTTTTCAAATTCTTCTTCTATGAATATTTTATTATTTCTTTTATAATTATTTTAACCAGTGAATTTGAACTCTTTGTGCAAGACTAAGAAAAAATTTAATTATTCATATGCATTCAAAAAATTTTTCATCTATTACACGTATAAAAAGGAAAAAAAAGGATATAAAAGGTATTTACAATATAGATGCTTAAATCTGCGTATCAAATTTTATGCACCTAGCTAACTTCGGTTTGAAGTTATTGTGTTAACGTATATTCGAACAGCGATCAGATTGACTTTCTATGAAAGGAATTTGCTCAAATTTTAATAGGATTATACAAATTTGGTGTAAAACCATGTACTAGAGTTTATCCGTATTGATCAAAGTTTGTCACATACAGACAGACATATTCCAAAAATTGGTTTTTCGAAATCAGGGTGGTTTATAACGTGGAGATTCATCAAAATCTCGAGTTCGATTTGTTTTAATGATTACAATACTTTCTGTATTCTTCATATACAAGAAAGACCGTAAATTCAAAATGTTGAGAGTATATGAACTTTTGTGAACAAAGCCTGTATGTGAGATACATAAAAAACAAGCCGATATTGATGTCTGCTATTTTCCCAAGCCCTGCATGATCAAATTGTTATAGCAGTGAGTTCAATAATCAGGATATCAATTACTTCATGCATGACAAGAAACAGACTTCCGATTTGATGTTTGTCGCATAATAAATTGATCTAACGTTGAATACATAAAATAAAACTTTGAACTTTTGCTTTATCCAGTTGTATATCGTATGCATCTCTATCTGTTGTTCCTTAGTAAAATATATTTTAAACCTGCTGCTTTTTTTAAAATAATCTTATTCTGTGCAAAATTGAAATGATTTTTTATCGCAATTAATTTTCTTTCTAAGAAGAAGTGGTTGCTTGCAGAAGAATCCATCTTAACCCTTTCTAGGACCGTGGGAAGTATGCTTCCCACTAAATTTATCAATCTTTGTAAAAAATTATGTAGGTTGACATAAGTTCTGATCGATTTTTTTAGAAAGACAGAAACATAAATGCTTCAGTTCTTTATCTCAAACAAAATGATGTGTTTTGATTTGTTACTTAATTATTAATTAACCAAACTAATTAATTAATCAAATTAAATTTATCTAATAAGCTAAATGAATCCCTTTCCTTATTCTAATTTCAAGCCTAAAAATATTTTAACATAATATGACTAGAAAAAAATGACCCTTTAAAGGGTTAAATAGCCTTTCAATTTATTTGTTACATCAAAGTTCTTGATAGCGATTCAATTGAAAGCCGGCATCTTTACAGAAAGCTATATTTAAATTAAAACCTGTTTCATGAATCTCGGTTTAAAAAATTCGAAATCGCACTATTGTTGTTGTTGTTGTTTTCCTTTTAAAATATTAATTAATAAGAAAATGTTTTAACGTTTAGAGAGTAAAAGCTTTAGACTTGCTCACATCAGATCATAAGCAGTAAAATACAATTTAGCATTAGATCATAAGCAATAGAATGCAACTATCCGTTACTTACGAAACAAAGGCGGTGATTTAATAGCTACCATCGCTAACAAGCTTCAACAAAGGGAAAGACTCGTTCAAGTAATTAACTTATTTTTCATCCGTTCTGAGAAAACAGATGCTGGATCTTGAGTTTCCGTGGTGTTCGGCATTGTAGAACATAAATTATCGCCCCATAAATCAATTTAGGATAAGACTTTGCTCGATCCGCCCACGAGCTTGTATCTCGTGCTTTTCAACTCCTTTCGCATTAATCAAAGAGCATTTTATACTTCAGTCTCTGAGATTGATGAAGCTTCCTTGTCATAATTAAGAAAATCAGGGTTGCTCTAAGGATTCGTCCTCTGAGTTCTCAGCCTAATGAGTTCAATCAACCGTCATTAGCAGATAGTTCTACGAAAGAAGGTTAACTTTATGAGTTGGGAAACGAACCTACATGCATCATTTTGTAAATTATGCGCTGAATAATAGAGATTCTCTTGGTAAGAAGTTCAAATTAATCTTAAATTACAATAAAGGAATATTTTATTTTGAACTTTTAAAAAATAAATTGTCGATGTGAATAACTTTAAACTGAGTCTTATTCAAATGATCTATTATTGTTGCATTTGTATAATGTGAATGGTGGCTTATGTGAAATATGCCGTGGAATTCTTTTCTAAGATTGCATTATGGAATACTTCATAATAACTGCGTAATTGTTATTTTATAACCCTCTCTCCAAGTAATATTTCAAAAATTCATTTCAATTGGAATATCTTAATTTTTTTAACACTAACAATACTTAAGTTTTAAATACTGGATGTAAGGAGTTTAATCGTTATACTAAGTCGAAGACCAAAGTTTTGCTTATTATCTCTAATCATCTGGTCACTTTACCATATATATTATTGATGTAATACCCTATATGTGAAACTTAATTACACTAAAAAGATTACAATTATTCATTAAAATAGAGAAGTAGTATTCTATTCATAGTTTAGAAACTGAAGTGAAATTTTCAGAAGCTTATTTAAAAAAAATAATCTTTCTTACAAGAATCGATTTTTTTTTTGGTTTATACATAACATTTAACCACTTAGGCTGCCTCTTTCCTTACATACAGGATTGCAGTTGGATAGGACCTAGAGACCATTTGATTATGAGAGAAGCATAATCAAATTAATTAAAAGGCTTTATTGACCAACTTTTGAAATAAATAAATTTGTAAAGAAGGCAAATTTTATGAATAAGAAAATATTAAAATATCATTTTATGAAGTGAAATTAGTCAGATTCCTTTATATTTCATTACGTTCACTCAGTTATTAGAACATTTTTGAAAATCAAATATCTGCTTCACTAATATTATGTGTAAGAGTGGCTGCTGAGTATTACGGAGTGATTGATATATAAATGAAAGCTAATAAATATTCACAAGGTTAACAAAATAAAAAAAATGTTAACTTAAACTAAATCATTAACATACTAAAAGTGTACTGAAATGTGAAACTAAACCAATCATCTAATTAAAAATAGGGCCTTATAATGTGTAAGCCTAGGATCACTAAAATTTGTCTTAAAATACCTAAATCCGTGCTTCTCGCGAAACAAAAAAAAAAAAAAAGCATTAGTAACTGATTTTTATTTAACAAGTTTGTAACCAAATTTTTGACCTAACTTTTTTTAAAATTTCAAATGATGTCTATCATTTTATGATTTAATAACTCCCATTTTTTATAAATAGTATGTTTATTCAAAATACATATGCCAAATTTTCTAGAAATAATATAAAAAAAAAGATTTTTAATCCAGAAATTATCTCATTTAAATGAACTAGATTTTTCAATAATCTAATTACACAATAATTATTTTCTTTTTTAAATAAATATAAAAATTTTATTATTATTTCTTTATCAAATTATGTTTTTATTAACATATAAACATTTAAGTTTATTTGGAAGAAATAAAAAGAAGAACAACTAAAGTGGAAAATAAATTGTTATGATTCAAATTATACTTTATTGTTGTCTAATTGAACTACATATAGAAAAGCTTTGCATAATGACGGTACGTAACGTGCTGTAAATAATAATTGCCGCATTAGTGCTTTTTTAAAATCCTCAATTTCAAAATATATTTTAAATTTTCTAAAATGTATTTATTTTATCAGGTAATGTGCAAAGTTTAAAAAAAATACTCAAAGCGAAATAGGTATAGTTTCTATGTTTTATTTTTTTGTCCATTTTGAAATCAAAGGAAAACATGCTTCAATACTATTTTTTAAAACAGAGTTTAGAAAACATACAGTATTTGACTCATTATCCTCTTTCATTTTCAAAAAATAACACATCTAAATATTCACTCAACATAGAATCAACAAGTGTCTTTATAATAATTACTAAGATTACTTGAATTAAATGTTTTCAAATCTAAAAATTTATTAAAAGTTGTCACAACCGGCAAAAGAAATTCGTATGCCGATGTTTAACATTTTATACCGTCAATTTATTTAGCTACAGTAAATAAATGAAAAATTGCTACCAGGAATATATTCTACATTATTCCTCAAAAGTACTTTTAAATTATAGCCCTTAATATTGAGATACAATCCATAATTTAGGTCAACAACCTAGAAATTGCTTAAAGTTACACATTTCACATTTTTATCGCAGTAATAAATCATAGGCAGTCCATAATTTGCAATTTTCCAACTGGTCGTTAAAAATTGAGAGCGTATCGGAAATAACGATTAATCAAGTAGGAAATTTATGAGGAACATTCATGAAGTTCGTCGATTGGAGAGAATATTGTATTTATTTCAGAAATAACTGCAAATTGTGCTATTTGTTTATGATAGCACAGAGTCGAAATCGTGAATTTATTTATCATTGTGTGCATTTTTTTTACCTTAATGCATCTATAAATATAAATTAAAGTAGTGATTTAGGATGAGATCCAAAATGGTTATAAATTCTATTCTTGATAGTAAGAAATTCTTAAAAAAGAACCATTGGATAAAATACTGTAAAATGTTTACTACAGAATATAATAGTTAATTTTTTTAGTTTAACGGATAACGCAATTAACGCAGAAATAGTGATTTTTGAATTCGATAGTTATCAAAATGGTGTCAACGAAAGAAAATGTTCAATGTGTTTTTTGGTTCTATGAATTCAAATCGGCTGTTATTGTTCAATATTCCATCATGTGATTACATAAAGATCAAATTCTTTGCAAAGTTTTTGTTTGATGTGGGAGTAAAATGTTGGACAATACCTGATGATAATTGGAATTGCGCCTTGACATTCTTCGAGCTACCAAGTGTGCTCACATTGAAATTTACTAGCGTAGGTCGGTTTATCAAAAATGTTATAAATATATTTACAATATATCGAAATCCCACCGGGGGTCACCTCGAAATGAGGATGAGATGCTTCCGGTATGGTGATTGGATCTCGCCACTCTGGAGGGATACAGAAAGGTGGGGGTCTGGCTCCTCCCATCGATGACGGAGCGTACTTCCTTAGGGAAGAGTTCTACCGTGGCTGGTGATGGTCCTTAGAACTCAACCCCAGTTCCTGCCAGTGTTGATTTTGCGGCGGTCCGGTAATTCAGTATTTTTTATCCGTGTGCCTTCGGGCGAATCGGAGAGTTAGTGATATGACTTACAATATATCGAAATAATCATAATTATTTCGATGTATTATGATTATCGAAATTTTTATTAGTTTTTTTACAATAATTTTTTATTATCAGGGCAAGACATCGTGACCACTTTTTATAATTCATAAAGTGGCAATTAAGTTTGAAATAATTTTTATTATTTTGTAAATTTTTAATATTTAACTTCTATTCCGATCTTCCCAATTTTAAAGTTTGTCTTGAAAACCATATCGGTTCGTCTTTTATCCCAATTCATTTTATAAGGACATTTTTCGAAAGTCGGTAAATTATGTTGATTAAATAGTTTGACAGTTTTTTTTTTCAATTTATATATCCAATAATTTAAGAAGAATGAAAGCTATTTAAAATTGATATAACATTTTACTTTGCAATATTTTGTCTGACTTTTACAACGAATCTATAAATATTTATGGCATAATAGCATCCATCCACCTTCTTATTATCTTATTAACATTCATATTCAATTTTATTTTATGTAATCTAAAACTTCTTAATGCATTTTTTCATTCATTTCATAAATACACGTGAAGTAGATTTTAAACATGTTGGCCTAGTTTACATTTGAAATTTTTTCATATTAATTAATCCATCATTTATCACTATCAACTCTATCGCTTCTAATAATAAAGATGAATGTGTGTATTGTGTGCTGAAAATTATTTTCGAAAGTTTTCAAGCCCTTTTTGCAGCATTAAACTCCAAAAATGCAAATGTTAATAGTACAAATCTGCTTTTTATACCGCTTTAGAATTTAAAAAGAAAACTTGTATTTTTAACAATACCAATTTAGCTATCTTGCAAATATTTTTCCGAATTTTAAAAATGCTTTAAAAAGAATTTTTACATCATTTTCAAAATTGCATTTCATTGTTGCAATAAAGGTCAAACTGATTTCATTGTTTCATCAAATATTTAATCGCGTGATTTTCTTTCATTATTGAAATCTTAGGAGAACTGTATTTTATACGGCGAATAATAATATATGTGGAGTTTACTTGATAAATAAGAATCTAAAATTATAGAGACATAAGAATAAGAATCTAAAATTATAAGATAGCTGAAACAGGACAATTACGCTATTAATAGAAATATGATGTTTGGGGGCTAATTTCCATTCGAATACTTCATACACAAGCTTAACAGGTTTTAGGGTATTAAAATAACATGTTTATAAATTCGAGCAATTTTATGCTTAAATATAGTTTGTTGATGAAATCATTCACATAAAGTTTTATGTCTAAGAGATATAGTTTAAATAAAATATAATCAATATTCCCTACGAGCCATCTGGACGCTAAAGGCGGCTAATCCTTAAATATTTTCAATGTATGCCGTGTACATAGAATTTATGTACACGAGATACGATGTAAAAGATGTTTCCGATGGGAATTGACAATTTTTCTTTTACAACTATAATAATTAATTCTATCTAGAATGAGATTTTATATAAACAATTCAAATTGAAATACGTTAAAAACAGTTATGAAAAGGAGACGCAAGCATATCTACTGATATTGATAGTAATGGAAGTGTAATAAAAAATAATATTAAAACAAATAATATCAAAAAGTTACTTATCTTTTTCTATATCTGTCTTAATAATTATTATTGATGCGTTAAAATATTATCAATCACTTTTTGACAACTTTAAAAGAGATAAATATGGTAAATTTATTTTTACTCTCCAATAAATTTTGTAGATAGCGTCTATAGAAAACATGTCAAACTATGAGACGAACCATGAAAGTTTTTTGACAATTCCAAAGAAATGATAGATTAGATTAATCAAAAAACATCTGGCTGAAAACTTTTATGCTTATAACCAATATGTCATGAGTAAACGAAACAGATGGGAAAACGTGTTTATAGTATGACCAATTGGTTGAAATTATGGCCCACGCATGGTATAAGCTATTTTTCTTAAGCCAATAATTTGGAAGTATTTGCCAAGCCTAGAATTTCATTCTTAAGTGGAGTCGGACGCATGCATTCTTCGACCCAATTGAATATCCTAAAACAGTATATTATTAATGTTTATTCCTAGCTGACATAATTTTTTGAAATGTTTAATTAAATAATATTGGATAATTATAATTAAATTATAATTCTTTCTAATTTTGCAGTTCAAATGCTGTATAAAAAAAGAAATAGTGAAAAGAAATAATTGGGTGGTCAATACTGTATAGCAACTGAAATTATTTTATGGGGGAAAAAAAATGTGTTGTCATTTGCTTAAAAAGAAGACTCAAATTTTGGATGCAAATTCTTGAAGGACTGTGACGGATTAAACCTTCAAGAAGCCCTCAGATAATGCTAATTTTCGGATGTTCTTTTTTTCTTCCTGCGACGTCCAAAACTAGATAATTTTTATTGATATTAAGTTAATCTCTGTAATAGAAATTTTAAGAAAGAAATTTTCACAAACTGGAATAGTGAGACATTAAATTGTGAGTCACTTTTAAAAGATAGATTTTCAATATATCGCGTATAAGAAAAATGTAAAATTTAAATTTAACAGTAAAAGTATGCAAAATACTGAAAAAAAATGGCTAAACGTTTTTATAGAATCTAAATGTAGAGGCAGTTGATGTCTCTATATATGAGAATGAGAAATGAGCTAATAATTTGCGGTGTAGCTAAAATGATGAAACGATGGTTCTATAAAATGCGGATTATTTTACTATAAGAAGTGGCATGGAGTCACCCCGCTGAGCATCGCGTTCCGAGTTCAAATGTAGTTCTGGCGGGTCATGACCGCCGCGGTTACAAAAAAGAGCAACCCTAGAATGGGCGCGTTAGTAGCAAAGTACTTAACACTAAATGTTATTAATTAGTTGATCGGACATTTTAAAAATTATAAAGTTTTATATATGTTTTTAAAACTTACAAAAAGTAATTCATTTGGAATGTTTTCAAAGAAATTCCAACATTTAAACAGAATGTGATTGAAATTTCGAATATATGTTCATTGTAAATTCAAAGAAAGCATCAAATTAAATTACAATAAAAAATACTAGAAAAAATTTCGAAATGTTGGAGTTACCAAAAATTGCGGGGTCCCTAGGCAGTTTTCTATATGACCTATTTGATAATCCTACATTGATGAATAATGATGATTCTTTGAATAATGATATATATTTCAACCTGAGAAATTTCATTGATCTTTTTAATTAATTTAAATTTGCCAATACCTTTCTTTAGATAATTGTATATTCTGTTCCTAAATTCAGCGTTAGTGGAATTTTCTTTATAACTAAATGCCTTTTCAAAAAGATTGTTTAGATAAGATTAAACAAAACAATTTAAGGCAGACCGATAATTCTGTAAAAGTTTAATAAGCACTTCTTCAGTACTATATTTTATTACATATTTTATGTTTTAATTAATTCACTTCTTTGTTAAAATCAAACATTATGTGTATGAGCAAGGTATGAAAGTTAATTTCGCAAAAGACTTTTGTTAGATATTTTTAAGCAACAAATAAAATTTAATTATACGGATACTTATTTAATGCTAGTTGGAAGTTATAAACGATCGGTACTTCTTGTGATAATACTGTGTATCTGGAAAAGTTTTTTCTACTATTTTGACACTATTTTAATAAGTATTTAGCACTATTTTATGCATTGTTCTAATCTATCTTAAGCGTTATTTGAGACCGTTTTACATAGAGCTATGGAAATTGACAAACATATATTTGACAGAGTGACAGTGAGTACCTCAGAACGATATTTCCAAAATTTTAATTAGAATTTCAGTTAATTAAAAATTAAGCGAAATTTGAGCGTTTTCTTGCGATAATTCTTGAAAACATTGCACACACACACACACATCATATAAAAATTTCCAAAAATTGTCTTTGTAGCGATACTAATTTAATAATAGTGCAAATGTTTTCTGAATTTTTGTGATTTTTATTTGTTTATTTGATTAATTTTCATCAAAATAATTTATTATTGAACGAAAATTTAAACTGTTTTCATGTTAAATGTTTAATCGCGTGATTTTCTTCTTATATAGAGAACTAGAGACGAAAGATTCTGTTTAATATCTGTGTATTTCACATGATGAATATGAAAGTGAAGTTACAATACCGTGAAAATAAGAAAATAGTTCTAATAGCGCGATAATGTCAAAACTCAGGGCTCTATTATGTCGGTTTCTATATGTAATGAACAAAACATATATAAGACTATTAAATTAACCTGAGTCTAGTAATGTATTCTAAAAAACAATTTTTGGAGAAATTATAAACCTGAAGTTATATCTAAGAAATGTAAATAAAATTAAATATAAATAATATCCCTGGAGAAATGATTTTTTTGCCAAAAATGAATAATATTTTAATAAAGTGTGTAAAAATTTATTTCAAATCTTATTATTTTTAAGGAGAAACAGTCATGAAATTTGCCAAGGGAAAAAAAAAAAAAAAAAAAAAAAAGACAACATTTAAAAATGTTTCAATAATGCAAGAGGAAAGTTCATCAGTCTTATGGCAGTATATGAATGAGTATAAATTTGCATCACACTAAAGGTACAGAGCATTGAATTGTTTTGAATTATGACTTTTCGAAGACGAGCATTGACGTCAGGTTTTACTTATTTTCAATAGAAACATCATTCGGACGATAGACTTTGGTTGGGAACAAAAGATTCATGATGAATGTTTCCGCTACAAGCTGAATCGAGTGAAACGGAATTTTCCGACTAAGGAGAATAAATATTTTTTCTTCTGACACTGCACACTGAACTTTCAAACAAAATTATTTTACTGAAATGAACAGAACTTCTGAATTTTAATCTAGAATGATCGCTTGAGAAAGAAGTAGGAAGTCTTAATGAAATTCGAGGAAAATGTAAATAAATAAATAAAAATTCAGGAACATTGGAATTGTTAAACCTCGACAGCTCAAATTATTATTTGTTATTAGAAAAAAAAATGTAAATATGGAAAAATAAATAATTTAGAAATATTTTATGTTTAAAATTATTCATCCAAATTAATGAATTAATATTAACGTGACTAATGACTGTTTCATTCAATTAATTTTCGATTCAGTCAATAATGAAAACTAATTGAATGAAATTCAACTAATTTTGATGAATTAGTAAAAATTGATTTAAAAATATTTAAAATTATTAATTTTATTCGAATTAATTGATTAATTTCAGATTTATTTTATCCCAATTAACTATTTAATTCAGATTCATTAAGTAATCGATTTACTAAAATAATCGAGAAAAAAGAAGTTACCTAAGAATAAATAAAGGGAAACGTTTTTAGAAGTCCATTAAGCGCAATTCCACCATGATTTTACCTTCAATCCAAATCAATTAATTTCATTTAGATTAAATTAAATATAATTTTTCACATTTGTTCATTTGTATCCAGTTTATATTTCCATATAATAACAAGTAAATGAAACATGAATTATGATATCCTTGGTTTCTTAAAGGCAGATTACTCCGTTGATTGAATTGAAATGACTCAAACATTTTAAAACATGAAAGTAAATAAATAAAAGTATTATTTTTTATATTTTTTTCCCTTTTCCTTTTTTTTACTATTTTTTATTCAAGCTGGATCATATCAGTGACCATACTTTTTTATACTGGATGGCTATATTCTTTTGTATCTTGTTCTAAAGGAGAATTCAACAGAAGTTAACAAGAAATTATTAAACTTAATTGAGCCTAATTCATTATTTTATAATATAAACTATTTATAAATAAACGGAAAGCGGAATAAACATGTACAAGAGAACATTTATGCCTTCTTGACTTTCTTGGACATCTAATCAAATTCGAAAAACTAAAATTAACCTAATTAATTGTTTTAAAATTAATTCCATTTAATATTTTTTCAACATTAACTGCTTAATTATACATAAACTTTAGGACAATTCCTGAGCTTCTGATCTTAGTTCCAGTGATTTTTTAGTTTTGAAGTTATATTGTAGAAATTTGCGATACAATGTGAAGTTGTAGATTTTAAAACAATTTATGAAGTTTGTGACGGTTACTGTACATTTCGAAATTCATTCTTACATTTGAATATTTATAGAATAAATGTTAAAATAGCATATTATATTGTGTGCAAAAGTTTTTTCTTTCCTCCTTTTTTGGTATAAAATATAAACTTAAAAAAATATTTTTTAATCAAAAATGTGAAAATAGCAGATCTTAGTTCAATTTCGTAATATAACGAATTAATTCTTACCTGTATAATATAAGCTCAAAATGGTGTAAATGAGTATTTATATATCCGCACGCACACATTAAATTTGGCATACGCATGTATGTGGGCACAATTTATTGAGTAATATCATATAGATCAAATGTTTTTAAGTTTTAAAATGCCTTCGGATTGCTTAAAGTCTTTTGTTAAAAAAATTATGACACATTTTCTTTTCATTTTATAATCTCTTAATTGTTTTAAAAGAATTATGAGCTGATCTAGCCTGATCTGATTACTGCATTTAAGGGGAGCTGATTGTTTCGCAGATTCTTGCAACTTTTTCTTCTGCGAAAATTCTTCCCTGAAAGCACTTCTTGCCGCAAGGCGTTTGCGTTCTGCTCGCGTGCACCCGAAGCAGCTGTGCACTAACAATCCGTGCTAATCTGATTACAGACCGTAATATGCCTGTAAGTCAAGGTTACGTCGCACAAAATGTTGACACTTGGGTTGCTTTCTTTCCTTCCAATTGTCTTTTTTGTTCTTTTAATATTTGTAATAAACTAAAAAAGAAAAGGATAAACTATTGCAGCTCGTAATTTCTTTTTTTAAATTTCAACTTCTTAAATATTTATGTTTTTACAATAATAAGATAATTATAGTTTCTTATGACCCACTTTATAAAATGCTAATACGTATAATAAATAATATTTGAAACATAATAAAATAACTGATCCGCCCACTTATCGAGTGTGGCATGGTGAACTTAAAAGTGATTTTTAAGACATATGTTATTTTTATCTTGTTTCAATATGATACCTAGTAATATTTCAATGGTTTAATTTATTTTAACATAAATTTGAAGGCGGCTATTAATACGATAGCTAGCTGGAATGAAGTTTTAATTATGAAGCATGATTCGATGACGATATAGTTTATAGACTTCCATGTTGCACTAACGGGAGTTAACTCCAAGATAATAGATTTAATTTGCAATAGGCTGACATGAGCTTTGTATCTACGGCCCTTAGTGGGTCAGTTCTAGCTATAAACGCGTCAAATTTCCGTCATGGGATGGCAAAAATCCGTTGATACACCTGGAGGTCTGGGGTGGTTCGATCTTTCTTGCAAAGTGTTAGTAAATGGACAGAGATCAAAGGTGGAGGGATGATTGGCCAGGCATCAAAATTGGATGAATTATAGCACACACTGAAAATGTACCTACGCTGCGGCTGGTATTACTTCTTGTGCACAGCCGACCACCCCGCCGCCACTAAGCGAAGCAATATCAGGGCTGCTGTTATTGTTGGGATTATGATAACTACAGGAGCTCAAACATAACCTCTGCTTCTTAAGTCATGAATGATGGAATCAGTATTATAGATCTGCATCAATCTGCCATTCTACGATCCTGAGATTCTATCACCAGCCACCCTCAACCTGAAGCTAGACAGTATAAATACGCAAATTTCAACTCGATTGTGATTAAAATGTAAATGCATAAATAAAAAAAGTGGTTATCAAATAAGCAGTAAAAATGAGGAAATGCCTGAGGTCTCCCTTTTCTGATTCTATAACAAAAATTCTGTACCTGGAGTGTTTTCCTCCATTTTTATAGACACTTTTAATAGTTTAAAGTTTAGGCATTTTATTAGAATCTATTATAACGTCTTGATTTTAGAATAAACAGTTTGTATAGATTATTATGGAGGGTACTTAAAAAAATGGAATATTGACTGCTTGAATAAAAATATGCTTTCATAAATTCAAAGCAATTGCTCAACGAAGGAAATTTCAGTGGAATCAAAATAAAACATGTTAATTACTAAAAGCTTCCTCTTTAAAACATCCATCATATGATTCATTCATATGCTTTAAAATATATATGAAATAATCGAAATCTGGCTACGTTAATCGAACTGAAGTAAATCAAATCTCCATCAATGAAATAGTTAAATTTTCATAATTTCTTATTGTACATATCATAATGGAATTGTGTAGATATGCATTTTAATCTTTTCGTTGTTTAGATCAATATTAAATTTAATATTAAACAACACGTTTCAATTTTGATTTGATTGCAAGCATAACATACTGGTTATTCGATATTTTTTTTAAAACTATTTTTAATACAAATTTTCATTTTCTCCTTTATTCTCTTTTTACTGCCCTATGCAACCAAGTAAGCTAAGTACTGAGAATATAACCAGGCATTATGGAGGCGACGCTGAAAAAAAATTTACGAGCCACTTTTAGCTATCAAACTTAATTTCAAAAAGAATTTCCTAATTGAAGTTTATACAATGAGATTAATTTTAGAAATATTTTCTATTGATCTGTTACAAATTAAAAATAATTTTCAAGCAGTGAGATTAAATTACATCATCCTCTGGCATAAATTAATACAAACTTTTTTCTTTTGGATATTTGATGCAATTTCTGATTTTGTTTTGTCATTCATTTAGTTTCATCATTTTAGATTTATTGGATGAGGTGCATATTAGATTTTTATATTTTTATGCAATTAATACCAGTAGCTAAAAAAAATGCGGAATTACGTAAAAGAAGCATCTAAAACTTGCGATCAGTTCTACGCATGGGAAACAACTCATCTTAAAATGATAGATTATGCTTGGAAACAATGGAATCATTTTGGACGGTACTGATTTTAGTTTTTATACGCACATAAAATATTTCCGTAATTTTGTAAATAACCGTTTAACACGTTTTCCAACATACGGTGTATTTTGAAAACACAAGATTTCATCTGTGTTCTTTTTCGCATTCGTCTATTTCCCGTCCGAAATGAGTTCGGCCGGGAAATGAACTATTAATGACTTAATAATAAAATATCTGAACAAACCTGCATGCAATGAAGGATTTTGTATTATATACTAACCATAGATAGTACTGTACAGTACGAGTTTAATTTAGTTACATTAACATCCCATTTTAAAGCAAATAGGGCTATATTGGAATGGTCCTCGAAATTTTATACGGCGGTTAGATCGCGAGGACGACTTCTGAGCTGGCAGACCCTATCCAAGCTTCCGCACCACACCAGCACGTGAACTTCTTCAGATTTAACTTGCATCAGACCTCTTACACGATAGTTTTTCGGTTGAATCGGGTCTCGAACCTGGAGCCCTCCTATCCCGAAGATAATACCTCATGACCAGACCACCGCGGCCCTGCTGCACAGTACAAATATGAAACTTGTACTGTTTTCAGTGCATTTGAATTTAAAATAAAGTTGATACAAAAAGATACCGTTAAAAAATGTGTTTAGTCTTTCAGATTTTTATGCATTTGATCACTATTATGTTAATCCAGAAGACAAGAATTCATGGAGCAATAAGAAATATATATATATATATATATACATATATATAT
>JAPMOR010114991.1:335559-345584 GCA_026543865.1 Argiope aurantia | reverse complement strand
ACCCCATACATAAATATTTTTTAGTATAAGGCTACATACGCTTTTTTCATTTAGAGATTTAAAATTGTAATGTAAGAACCATACACATATATAAGTTTATAATATAAAGCCACATAATCTTTTTCCATTCAAAATTTGATAGAGGTTTAAATTTGTAGTATAAGAATTATACGTTCAATGACATATAGGCATATAAAATAACGACAAAAAAAAGTCTAATACGAGCCTTAAGATTCATCGAAATAACTATGAAATTTTTGACGACTCAGATCTTTTTCATATGGTAAAATCAATTGCTGTTACTACATAGGATGTAATAGATCTTCCATACTCATCAGTCCTCAATGCATAAAGTTCTGAAAGAATCATAAAATATATTTAAATCCTACTTCCTGCAACGGAAGTTACTTTTTGCTATGTATATACAAACTAACCACACGTGTTGGCACCAGATTTATCCCCAGCTTATGCACGGTAGAAATGTAAATATACTATTTCTCGTAGACCTGGTAACGTACGCTGCAAACAAATCCTTGCATCAACGAACCGTGTTCAAGAAATATTTTTTTCTTGCTGCCCGAGAACAGAGATCTATTTGTCAAGAAAATTTAGAATGTATGTTCGTAGCTTTTCCCCCTTCAGAAACGTAAACTGCAGAAACAATTTTATTCTTGCTTCACGCTAATGAAACGTGCTGCATCAGCTATGTTTAAATGTTGCAGCGTAATTCGGTATTTAGCAAGTTTAGTCGTACTCTGCAACAAGTAATTAATTTTATTTTGTCTAGAAACTAAGTGAATTCTTTATTTTTAAACGTATTGCGGGTAACCGGATATTATGTCACGTGTTGTTTACTATCGATTTACAAGCAACAATAGTTATTTCAATTTTCAAATTTTTCTAAAGGAAAGAAGAGACAATTTTTTGAAGCCAATAAGTATATGGAGGTCTTTTGTTCTTATTGAACATAAAAAGCATCTACATTTGTTTCAAATGTGGAAAAAAATATCCGTCGTATTCGATATTATTTGGAGAAAAATCAGTTTTTTTCTTCCTTTTATTAAACTGAAAAATTGAGATTCTCTATGTTGATTTTTAAATTCCATTAATCCTTTATTTGCCGAATTATTTTACCTTCAATTTTTCAAATTTATTTTTGGACCATTAGCTAAATTTTGATACAGAATAAACCCTGAAAGAAGAAGAAATTTTTTTAATTAGATAAATTAATAAAGAAGATTTTTAATGTTATTTTTAATTGACATCTGCCACTTTCTATTAGAAATACGTTCTTCTTGTTAGAAAAAATAGACATATTATGACGATTTTAGCCGTATTAAAACGGTACTTTAAAGTACGTCGGTAAATACAAGGTTAAGTTGATTACTAGCTTATATTATTTGATTCTTACATTTTCAGTATTGTAATGTTAGGAATAAGCAACTATTGAATTAATCTGAGTACATATTGCAATCAAATCCATTATATCTAAGGTGATACACCATTTTCCTATGGTTTTGGTTTGTTCCTCTATATATCATCGTTAAATAAATTCTATATAGCGTCGCAAATATTCAGTAATGCGTTGTCATGTCCAAAATTCTAATACATTCATCGTACCAATAAATAACTTTTAAGGATGAGAATAAAGATTTAATTAGAATTTCAATTCACAATGATTTAATTAGAATCCAAAATTCGATGACACGGTAATCAAAATTAATAGGATTATTTTTGGAGCGAATTTAAAATCTCGAACTTTTTCAAGGAAGTTAGTCTATAAGGAAATAAAACACGAAGAAATCTATCTCGATTTCCAAAAATAAAACAAAAATAAACTCCTGTCAAATTTTAAAATTTTACTGAGGGAAAGAAAACACAATTTTTTGAAACGAATATGGAGGACATTTCCCTTTCTATATCATAAGAAATATTCACTCCCGCTTCAAATGTGAAAAAAATAACCTTCATCTTCTTTATTATTTGTGAGAAATTAAGTATCTTTCTTACTTTTATAAAATTAAGAATTTGAAATTATTGATGTTGCTTGTTAAATTATATTAAGTTGATTACAATCTTATGCTATTTGACTTTTAAAATCTAAGATTTAAAATGTTCAAAATAAGTTGCTGTTGAATATGTTGTCGTTGTTGTTGCTTACCCCCCCCCCCCCCCGAATTGAACACCATTTCAAACTTATCCCAAGAGATCATTTGCACGATAAGATTCTAATATGCTGATAAGACTGCAATAAACTGTTGAATATTCTTTCTGTGAATTTGCACATACATTAAAGCCATCAAATCCAATGAAGTTTTGTTAATATACCATTTGCTGGATTTTGATCCTTCCTTTACATATCAGTGTTAAATAAATTCCATATAGCTTCGCATATATTCAATAATGCGGCACACTCTGATATTAGATAAAATGATTTTAAGGATGATAATTCTTTTCACAATAATGTATTTAGAATCCAAAATCCGAACGACACGAGAGCCATAATTAATAATAATAGGTTTCAGAGCAATTTTAAGATTTTTACTTTTTTCTATGGAAATTTTTCTATAAAGAAATTAAACACGAAGAAGGAATATTATAATAAAGGTACTAATTGAAAAATTCTGTATATTGAAGTGAATTATTCCGAAATTTCACAAAGTTTCCAATCGTGAGCCTTAAATTGTATGTCCAGTTATAAAATTCAAGAAATATGTTCACATAATCTGTTCTGTTACAGTACTGAAGAGGTGTTTTGAAAATATAATTCTTTTCATGTCGGCAAAGAAGAGTATGACAATAAGTGTTTTTTTATTCATAAATATTGGT
Organism: Argiope aurantia; assembly: GCA_026543865.1. Lineage (NCBI taxonomy): Eukaryota > Metazoa > Arthropoda > Arachnida > Araneae > Araneidae > Argiope > Argiope aurantia. The sequence continues at coordinate 342,755 of JAPMOR010114991.1, read as the reverse complement.
ACTTATTTTGAAGTTTTGAAATTTATAAATATCATCTGACATAAATATAATAATATACAAAAACGATTATGAAGCTCTATAAAAAGGCATATATCTTTATATTTTACAATTACATTATCATTTATTTAAACAAAATTTGAATAGTATATCCTTTTTATCGCGGTCTCTTCTATGGCGCACAATTGAGATTTTTACTTCTGTTAATGGATGAATTAAATATTTTAGGTTAATTTCTGTGACTGAAAATATGAAATAATGTTTTTTGTTATTTAAAGCAAATACTTTTATATAATGCTAATTTGCAATTTAAAAGAAAATTGACATTCTAAATTTCAAGAAATTAAATTATTTTAAAACTATTGCTATCATTTTAGTTTAAAATAAAGATTCTGTAATTCAGAATTAGATAATAAAAATTCTGTTTTAACGATGAAATATGTATGCGCACGGAACTGGCAAGGTGAAAACGCGAAGCATAACGTTACAAAAATATTTCACACGATTCCATATTTGTTTTTTACTGTTTTTCAACATATTTTTCGACCAAAGTACGTTTCATTTCAACAATTATGACATTGACAACAACGGACAATGTGGGTTTTTCTTAAATTATGTTTATTAAATTGGTTTATGAACTTTTTTGGAGAAACAATATCATTTTTTAAACGGCTGACCTTCATGCCAGCATGAAGCATAAGCAAAATTAAGCAACATATCTTCAGTTTTCTTGTAGAGGTACAATAAACTATAATTACAACGACGGTTAAGAATATGGATGATGCACCAGATTTTCACTTTTAATTAGGCACTAAAATCTCTCTTACATCTAATGACTTCCTACTACAGAAGAATAAAATATGTAAAGTGAATGAAAATAATTTTTCTCTTTAACTTCCGTTTAAGTGTTTGATTTACTCTAAAGGCTATAACTCGTTTACTTTGGGTTGTTTTATGAGATCACTGCCTTTGTTTGTTTCACTGTTAACATTAATTAAAAACTGAAAATACATGTTTATATTTCGACAAGGACGTTCTATAAATATTTTATGTGTTTCATGGCATCTGAGATCATTGACCTGATCTGCAAGTAATAAATTGCATTGTGTTTTAGTTAGAATTTTTATGAGCGTTTTATTTATTTAATCTAAAAAAAAGATAAATATTTTACATTGATTGTAATTATGCATATTTTACATAAAATTAATTTGGTTTCAAATCTTTCTGTTTTAGAAAAAAAAAATAGGCAACATTCTTCTAATCTAATTTTCTACGTTATACAATAATTTGAACGCCATTTTACCTTAAATTCTGAATAACGTAATCTTTAACATTTTTTTCAAAAATCTTTTAATATATACCCACTGAACTGACGGAGAATTCTAGAAGTTCCGGGCTCGAAGTATATTATTCAGAAAAATTAAGAAAAAATCTATTTAGAGGACTGCTAGATTAGTGAAAGTGCCGGATGAGGGAAAGTTCATTAAAAACTTCACTTTTTAATAGCAAAACCTATGTTTAATGGACACAATATTATATCATATATAAAATTATGCTATATATAATAAATAATTCAAAATATAATTCAAATCTGAGTTGCAATCTATTATTTAAATATTCAACGACATCCGAATGTAATGAATTGCTTCAAGCTTTCATATTCTTCATTCTCTCTGTTGAAATTATCTGACTATAGAGGAGCCAAGTTGACGAAACTGTCGGATTATTGAGAGTCATCTATATTACCTTTCAATTTCTACAACATACAAGTAACCAATGGTGGATTTAAATATTCTGCATGCTAAGAGTGCATATTATGAGGCCTCTTTTTTAATAAGATGGTCAATTTAATTTCATATTTCAATACCTTTTTAATGTTATAGCTTTATTTTAGTTTTTTTTAAAAAAATTATTAATTTTATGAATATGCATTTGTTTTTATTTATATATTATGACTTCAGATTGACTGACATTTACATAAGTATGATATAGTATTGAAACAGATATTATGCTTTATAAATATTTTAATAACTATGTGAACATAATTTAACATATAGGAAATAGACCAAATCATACTTGATTATGTGCTTATGCTATTCTGCTATATTATTATTCATAGAAATTGCATATGTTGCATTTACTTTTAAATTAAGAAAATAAAATTTTAAAATTGATTTGCTTGTTGCCCTCTCCCAGCCTAGTGACCCTAAGCTTTCGCTTAGTCTGTCTAGATGGAAGTTCGCTACTGCAGGTAACTCATTCCCTAAGTTATATGGTTGTTAAAAGTCTAAAAAAAATAATATTTAATCCGAAATAAAGAACTAAAGCTTAGATTCTCTCAAAGCTAGAACTTAGATTGTTATATCGGGTTCGCCAATCTTAATTTCATTTGCATCCATTACCTATTTCATCATTAATAATATAAACTATCCCATATGTCAATATTTATTTATCACAATTTTTGCTTTGATATAGTTTACTCACTTATATTATACTGTAAATAAATATTGATTTATAAACTTCTGACGTTAATAACTGAAAAACAAAAGACATTTTATTTCAAAGTAATTTTATCAACATTTTTCTCAATTATTTCAATCCAAATAACTTATTATATTATTAAAATATGTTGTTCCACTGGGTATATTTATGGAAACTAGCAAATGTTACATGATTGTTTTATGGTTTAATAATTAATTTAATTTTCAAAGTTAGTTGTTAGTGCAACATCGAGATTCCTTTTTAAATTCAACATTTAAGTTTATACATATAAATAACAGAAAAACCATAGAAACTGAAAATAAATTTCACATTCTGATATGAGTAATATATTTAATGTAAATATTAAATTGTTGTTTTTCTCAAATTTTGATGAGTCATTTTACAGGTATTGTATATAATCTTCTGCTATTGGGAAAGATTCTGCTACAGATAAACCTATTCTCTTATAGAAAATTCCTTACCTTGAATTTTGCACAGTCATTCGTTTAAATTATCTCACGTTTTGCGAAATAATTCTTCAAGCAGTTATATTGATTTATGTATAAATATCTTAATGTGTAAAGGAACTAGGATCTTTTATCGAAGCAGCAGATCTGATGTTGAATGTCTAAAATGTAAAGAACACACTTTCTTTAAAGATTTCAAATTGATTTTAAGTAGATTTATGGTTAAAATGCATAGTACCACTGTTTTAATGATTAACTATAAAAGAAGAGACATACTAAAAAGTTGTGAGAAAGCGAAATATCTAATATTTTAAATATAATATTTTTTTATATGTTTTTTTGTTTACTTTTTTAAATGTTAGTTTTTTAAATTTCTTTGATATGTTAATACGGATTGATATATATCAATATTCACATTATTTGTTTTTATTTAGAAAAATAAATGCCATTTTAAAATTTCTTCTATTTTCTTTAATTTAATTCGTATATTTTTTATTTTTCATGATTAAAGTATAATGAGGGATTTAATTAAATTTCATTTTCACTGGATTGTTTTCGTGAAATTAATTTTTTTATAGTCATCTGTTGGCTGTAACAAAAATATGTTTAGTCGAAATTTGTTCAAAACAGGAAGGAAAGAGGAAAAAATGTTTTATATTATTTTAAGAAAAAGATCTATAAGAAAACTAAATTATCATCTCTCAGTTACTAATTTTAATAGCTTAGCCAGAGCTTACTTATATTATTTTATACTTATTTAACTTATACTATTATATACTTGTACTATTTTGCTATTTATTATATACTTATACTATTATGCTTACATATACTATTTTATATTTTATTTTATTCAATTTTTTTCAAGCTCATTTACGTATTTCTTATCTGTTTTCTTATGGAATAATATTAAAAATAAAACTTAAAACGCAATTTTCGTAAAAATCTTATATCATTATATAATAATAATTAAATGATTTAAAAATTTATACCTCTAGACTTGAATCTAAATTGCTTCATTCCAAGATTTTTATCGTTGTTATAAAACTTTTGACAAATTCAAGAAATACTCTTTATTTCTACGTTACGACCCTACTTTTGAAGGAAAAATACGAGGTTAGTAGAAAAGAAAAACCATGACAAAAGAAATGTTCTATTGAACTAAGAGCCAAAAATATCATATACAAACAAAATTCGGTCCTTGACAGTGAGTCGAACGACAGTTTATGTCACTACTTCCACAACTGTTCACTTTGCATTGTTGTCAACTTTTGTGTCTGTAAAAACTAAAAAAAAATTGCTCATAGCTAAGCTTAGCGAGGTGGATCGTTCTTTTATTTTTTTTAGTCGAATAATTTACGGCATGACTCCAGGAGTTTGTTTTATTACCCGAAAACAAAAACTTTTGTCAAAGTCGTCACGACCGGAAAACAAACAGCACGCTTCACACTTTTAATTTATTTGTCTATAGTCGTGGTACGGGCTTGGCATTCCATGTAGTAGTAAGAATGATGCATTAATTATCATTAAGCATTTGGTAGCAAGGCTTTTGTTTGGGAATGCATTATGTTTGGTGATATAATAGGGATATTTTTTTTGTTGCATTTCATTTTGAAACGAAAGCGATTAGTTGGATTAAATTTAAATTTTATTTTCAGATTTGTCATCGCGCCTTTCATGGCCTGAGCACCGATGAGCAGTGGAACAGAGAAAATGCACCAGTATACCGTGGTGATGCCAGAGGTTGCAGAACCACCATGCGATTACCCGAAAGGTGTACACAGCTTATTGATGCTTTTGCAGCTGGTAAGTTCTTAATACTTTACTTCAAGTATAATTTCAGCTTTTTCCGTGTATATTGTAATATCTTCCAATAAGCTGTATTTAAATCAATCCTATATATTTTCAAGAATTGTCTTAAAAGTAAACCGACACTGAGATTTGATACTGGCATTTGACTATTCTTTCATAGATGATATTCTTTTTGATTAAATTACTGCAATGTGCTGTGGATATTTTGAAAAGATTTCGAAAAATTACTTCTTATTTCAGTTATTTATTAAATAAACTACTAAATTTAATACCTTTACACAAAAAATATACTTTTATTGTATTTACTTTAGAAGTTATTAACTTTTTACTTTAATTCTGCCATCTTTCTTTCGCAGCTTAATGTTCTTCGAATTTAAGTTATCTTCGCATCTTCGATTTAAAAAATAAGTAAGGCTGATAAAAAATTTCAAAAACTTTAACTATTCCTAACAATAAGAAAAATAATTGCATGGAAATCCAGTGCACAATAAAATCATCTTTTTTGATGATATTTTTACCATAGAAAAATAACTCAGAAGATCATAGATATTGGATCTATTACAAATGCATCTTATAAAATACGCAAATAAGGACTATTAAATAAAAGAATTTAATATTCAATTGATAATGCCTTTTACTTTAACACTTATCTGAAGTGCAGAACATGTTACTGACTGAAATTTGTTAAGAAAGCAACGATAATGAATGTTTCGCGAAATTTTGATTTCAATTGATTTCTGTCTGTAGTTTTTGAATTCAAAAATATATCAATTACGTCTTTCTATAATCATGATTGAAGGCATTTTGACTAGAAATTGCTTATATCGATTTGGACATGCTGCTTTTTGCAGTTTCATGTATTATTTATCATCCTAACCTGCTATGTCCTTTGTCACAGGAACACTTATCCTCGTAATATAGCATCAATAAACATATTGTTAGTCATTTCAAGTGTATATTCATTTTTGTTCTGCTTCTTCATTTATGTAAAAAGTTTAGTTAATAAAATTAGATCTGTCATAGATTGTTTGTATTTGTCGTGCGTACAAATTGAGTATAAATCACGAAAAATCGTCGTTAAATAATCAACATTTTTTCAAAATAATTCTCATTTGTATAATTTTGGAAGATGCATTTATGCCAGCGTTTTCTGCTGGGGTTTTTTAAAACTTTTTTTGCTGTAAATTTTTTCTTTTTTAATAATGATCTTATGTAACTACACTTTTATGTCACTATTTGTCCATTTTTACGATCTACTTGTTTAACTTATATATATATATATATATATATATATATATATATATATATATATATTTCTTTAAATGTAGATTTTTTTCCCTATCCTCTCAGTGTCTAATTTCTGTAACTTTAACTATCTAACATTTCCGCGAAAAATCATACACCTAAAAGAAATATCGGTAAAATATATTTTAGGAATATTAGGAATATTTTTTTGAATGTGTTCTTACACTCTCTTCTTCTATTTTAACATTGGCGTTCTATGATTACTGCTCAGTTTTCTAGTTATGATTCGATTAAGAAAATGCAAAAAATGTTTATACGTAAAAATATTTAAAATCTTCCCTGATAATGAAGCAAGAGTGAAAAACGTGATTAAAAGCAATTCTCTCCTAGTGATTTAACAACTTGTTTTTTGCACATAAACGAATATCTCTTACATGAAATAGCATTCCTTGAGGATGGTTTTCTGTTTATTTTGTTTGCATTAAACAAATCACAGAAAATTCATTATATCTTAACTTACTGAAGCTCAAGATTTGAATTTATTGCTAAAGAATCGGATGACTTTAATTTTGTTTGAATCTTTTCTCAAAGTTTCTAAAACCATCGATTTCACGAAGCAATTTAGTATAATCATTTTAGTATAGCTCTATATGAACGATTGTAATTTGTAATAAGTTTACAATATTCTTCACTTATTACTTGTTTTCAACAAGCCATACTGTTGATTGCAGCAATTGGAATATAGACTGCAAATCACGATAAGGATAAAAAAGGTTTTTAAATTAAAATTTTCTTCAAAATATTTTCGAAAAGTTTTTTCTGTGTATAAACTTCGTTATTATCCCTGATTACTCTGGTTGCATGAAATCTAATCTGCTTTAAATTTTTGTTTCGTTCATTTAATAATACCGCATTTAGAAGTAACATAAGCCTTATTTCAGTAATTTTGAACTCTAATTAAAAATAATGAAGCGATTTTAAACGGTGTAAGTGTCAAATGCATTAGTTTTCGAACACAGAAAGCCACTCAGACACATCAAGTTACATAAAAAAAATGTGAAACAACATAAAAATTATGATCAATCTTTTTCATTATTATATAGTTAAGAATACTATCAATCTGCAATATATTTGTTTGGATTTTTAGTAAAAATATTATCAATCTGCAATATATTTATTTGGATTTTTAGTAAAAAA
>JAPMOR010114991.1:318257-335549 GCA_026543865.1 Argiope aurantia | reverse complement strand
TTACGACTGCATAATTTATTTGAAATATTTTCAATGTGCCTTGTTTCAATGATATAAAATCAGTAATGTATTTTAATTTGTTTATAATTACTGTTGTAAAGCTTCAATTATTTATAATATGTTGCAATCGAATGTATTTTTCCCAATTACATTCTTACATTTTTAAAGTTATATACCAAACATTTACTTTCTGAAAATATCTTTTTTCTATATCAATTAGTAAATGAGTTATTTCCATCTTAAATTCAAGATTCCACGGAGCAAAGTTTTTTTTTTGTTTCCAAGAAGAAATTAGATTCTTGTAATCGAATCTCCGATTTGAGGAATAATGGAAGAATCATGAAATCTTTAAGCAATTGTATTTTTCAAACAATATCAATTCGTTTCATTTGTCTTGTACAGATACATAGATCAGTTGGTTTCATTGGGCTTTATGTCAGTACTAGGTGCAAATACTAAATTTGTAAGTGTACACATTATTTGGAGGTCGGGAATGTGCACCTAGGGTCCTTTTTTTTGAATTTTTAATTAGAATTTTAATTATTAATTAAAAACTAACTTTCTCACCAATTTTTTTTATTTCCCCACCGCCAAATGAGTAAGATAAGTTTTTTTCCCACTATAAAGAGGTCAGGCTTAAAAAATTTCCGGCCGATTATTTCAAACGATTCTGTTTATTTTCTTAATATTTGATGCATTTAAAATTAAACATTGTTAATTAATCGATCTTTCAGATTCATTCTGAAGTACTTTTGAATTAAAATAAAACAGAATAAATGAAATTAAAAATTTTTAATCTGCATAGCGTTACCCCAACTAGCATAGAAAATTCACGCATTTGCGTTATCATAATTGGCGTTGAAAATTCACGCATGCGCATTGTGTTCTGTTTGTTGAGAACTATTTTCGCCGTATTCTGACTTGATTGAAATTATTTTTAGGTTAGTTGTGTGCTTTTGTAATTAAATTGTATTTATGTTAGTTATATATTTTTTGTATATACTTATATTTTAAATGCATTGTTTTTTAAGTAGTTTTTTTTAACCTGTTTTCGACCGATTATTTTAAACGATTCTGTTTATTTCTTAGTGTTTGATGCATTTAAAACTAAACATTGTTAATTAATCGATCTGTTCATGGTGAATCAGAGAAAATTTTGTTGAAAAGTTCTTGAGATATTATATAAATTAAGAAAGATATTTTTTAGTGCCCATAAGGTTTAAATACTCAGCGACTCTGTTTTCAGTACTCATGTTAAAAAAATATGCGTCGTTTCAGTAAAAAAAACATGTTCTGATATCAATTGCACTTTAATCATTTCCATTTTAACTTAAAGCATAAATTCTACGGGAATTAACAGAAAATTAGAGCAATACATATTACGTTACGGCTGAGGACCTTTAAAATATTATGAGTGAATTATATGACTACCAAAACTTGAAGCTTTAAAATATTTTGATGAAGAAGCTATTAAAATAGGAGTTACATAAAATATTTAATTATTAAAATTTTAACGAGAATTAAGATTGGCGAACCGGCTGGTCGCCAAAGGCGGCTAGTTATATAATAAATATTTATTTAAATATTTATAACCCTACTTTTATTGTTTATGAAAATTCTCCCATTTGTGGTATTTTCTGCACACTTAAGGAAAGATGAATCTTTAAATTATAGAGGATCATTTGTTTATAACTAGGGCGAAGATTCAAGGAATGTTAGTCTCTGATTCGGTGTATGATAGGGAGATTCATGAAACCTTTAACTAATTGTTATTTCGAAACAAGACAGTTTCATTGGTCTTGTACTAATGCAAATTGGTTTCATTGGTCTTTGTGTCAGTATTTGTAAGTGTACATATTATTATATAATAAATATTTATAACCCTACTTTTATTGTTTATGAAAATTCTTCTATTTATAGTATTTTCGACACACTTAAAGATAGATGAATGTTTAAGCTATAGAGAATCACAAAATAAATAAAAATAAGAAAAGGAACCTTCACAATGATTTTATTTTCCAACATGCAATGGGAAATAACCACGGTTACCGCTCACCAACAAAGAATTCAAGCAGAACGAAATTATGTAAATTGTCCATTTTGGTGCTACTTTTATTTTTCTCCCGGAAATGACATAAAGAATTGCGTGGAAAGCAATAACACTTATTAAATTATCCGTATAGTTTTCTTCACTCTATCCGTAACTGGTGGAAACCGTCTTGATCTTTAGACATTGTTTTTGTCCAATGGGCTTTTTTACTTTCTGCCAAAAGTTATTTGATGTATTTGGGTATATCCAATTCTTTTTGACTTCAGATCTGAATCAGAAGAAAATTGAAATGTTTTAAACTTATGTCACACAATGCTGTGGTCAGTGCAGTTTTGCATGTTTTATCAGAATTCATAAATAGATGTTAGGGATAATAGATTATCTGCAGAGATTTTTTAAAGCGTTTTACAGTCTTTAAAATCATTTCATTATTATAGTCATATAAACATTTTTATGGCTTTAGAATTTTATTACAAAGATAATTATATTTTTTGAGGTATAAAATAAAGGTTCGAGAGTGTTTTAGGTTTTACAATTTTATTCAGCTTAAGACTATCCCATGGGGAAATGAGCGGGTTGACAAGGAAGCCAAATGAAACTCTCTTTTTTAAGGCACTCATACCTGCACGTAAGTGAAACAAAATATAAAAAACTGTCTTTATATCAGCTCAACGGTATTTGTAAACTTCCATAGAAAACAAACCCTTTTGAATAATCCGGAATTTGACATCATTTTAACCCGTTTGAGCATCGATCACACCAAAATTCACACAGAAATATTTATTATCAAGCCATCCATCATCTATTATTCCACGTTGTAATTGTGGCGCAACAATTTTTCGCATGTTTATTCAATGGCTATGTTGTGATGCTGTTGCAATCTCTAAACAACAGCAGTGACTCGGTCAATATTACTTGGCAAAGACCAACATGCTAACCTTTTTTGCCTTTTTAAAGTAAATATGATTTTATACTTTAATTTCAACTAACTTTTGTATTTTTTTACTCTGACTTTTTATATTTTATTAACACTTTACAAATGATTACTTTGTATCATTTTCTTGTAACCTTCATCTGTTAAGCTTTGGATCAAAGAATTGGTTTGCCATAGTATAATCTTCATATTGGTTTTTGCGCTATAAAATTCCAAATCTGTCACGATATAAATGGGTAAGGCAAAAATTCACCGATTACTTCACTTTATTATGACCATCTTTCATCACTTCCGCTACGAATCATTAAAGGATTAATAGTTTCCCGTCTAATACTTTTTTCTATTTCTGATTTTATTTTTGATAGCACGTTCCGACTCGGTCCTCTTGAATAATTTTACCTATCTGTTTATTTAAACAGCAATCTTTGGTTTTTCTCTTTCAGAAACCGCAATTTTAATTTTCTCTTCCTAACGTCACGAATATTGACATCATATCCGTTTGTACTACAATGTTTCATATGGATGTGAAAGTTTTGGGACCAAAGGAAAGGACCAGGATATGTTTTTAAAGATTATAAATTCAAATTAGTTTTCTCTTTCTAACTGGAGTCACAAATTTAGATCTCATAACCTTTTGTACTACAATATTTCATACGGATGTGAAAGTTTTGGAATTAAAGGGGAAAAAGACTTTTAAGGATCAAAATAATTTTCTTTTCCTAACTAGAGTTGTGAGTGTATGCATCATATTCTTTTCTATTACAGCGTTAATATGGACATGAAAGTTTTGGAATCAAAGGACAAGGACCAGAGTATACTTTTAAAGGTTTATATATCGAAATTACTTTTCTCTTCCAAACTACATTCACGAATTTTCATATCCGTTTGTACTACAATGTTTCATATGGATGTGAAAGTTTTGGAATTAAAGGAAAAGACCAGAAAATACTTTTATGGTTTATAAATTTAAATTAATTTTCTCTTCTAAATTTAAATTAATTTAGAGTCACGAATTTTGGCATCATATCCGTTTATACTTCATGTGGAAGTGAAAATTTAGGAATCAAATGATAAGGGGCCGAAAATGATTTTACGGATTATACATTCAGCTGAAATCTTATAATTGCCGCAAGATGTCTTTTGATGCCATTTAGAGGATAAATTTAATTTAATTTAATTTATCTTCTAAATTTAATTTTTTGCAATTAAATTTTTGAAAGCCTTCTTGGAGCTAATTATAGATACTCTGATCAAAAAAAGGGAACAAGCAGTATAAAAGAAAAGGAATGATTTTAGTACATGTCGCTTTCGAAAATTTGGTGACTGATATTATAACTTCCTTGATAATAAATCATTAGATTTATTTTCATTTACAGGAGTTTGTAAGAATATGTATAATTTAAAAGTTCTACTTTACAGGGTATTAAAATACATTTCATTTATTTTCTTCTTGCTTGACTATTTGACACTGCATTAATACATATTGTCGAAATGATTAATTGGTGCTGTATGTAATCATTTTCTTATATATACATAATAACATTTCTGACACCATGTAGCGATTTTGTAAATACCTTCGTCATTAAACATGAGTAAGTGAGCTCTCGAATTTGTCCACTCTTTACCTGGAGTAATTTAATATATAGGCCAGCTGCATGGAATGAGTCCCCGATAGATGTAGTTACTTAAGCATATATTTTTATACTTAAAAAATGAAATATATAAAAAAATGTACACATATATTTTTTATCTATTTTTCTAATAATATAATGCAATAAAATTGGAAACTATGCAACAGAAACAGAAAATAGTTGAATATGTAGGAAAAAGAATTAGAAGCACTAGATTTTAGAATCGGAAGTCAGTAATTCGATATCTATTTCCAGTGAAGATCCGATTTCGGTGAACCGTGATCTGACACGGTGTCATTCTTATCATTTAAATACGGTTCAGAATTATAAGGTTAATCCCAAAAATAATCCTCCTGTTACTATTATTTCATTCCAGAACTAATATAATCAAGTAAACTAACTATGCATTTATGATAAAAAAAAAATGCATATTGGGAAAATACTGGAAAATCTTCCTCATTATAGATATACATATATCATGATTATATTATTAATATACAGATTTAGACACCGTTCACTTAATTGCAGGTGCTATATAAAACAGATATTTACTCATATTTAATATATATTAAGCTATTTTTGAGTTTGTCAAGTAATTTGCTATTGATCATTATATTAGACCCGTTTTCTCACAAACCCTGTTGCTATATAAATTATTTATTTATTTGTTTATTCGGTATTTTTTCATTTTGTGGCGCAGGCAAAAGTCGCCAAAAATAATACAACTGAGGCTAAAAGGATTTTGGCTTCGGCTGATAACATTTTTTTATGTGTATACTATGTGTTGTTTCATATAAAGTCTGCTTGGCGAGAATGGAAAATTACCTTTTTTTTATTTAAATAAATGGATAAAGTTAGAATAAATGCTATTCTTGAGTGTTAAGATTTTATGTTACATTTAAGGCGCATTGAGGAAATCACTTAGTTTCCTTTTTCTTTTCTTTTTCTGCTCTAAAAAACAAAAGAAAATTAATCTTATTTTTTTTAAATCACAATTAACTAAACACTTTGAAACAACTTCTAATGAGCTTTGAAATTAGAAATGAACTTGAAATTGAAAAATGCTTCCTTATTCCTAAACTTTTGCTTAACTTTATTTATTTCATGTTCGCAAAAAATAATCCTGTAAATGATTTGTTACTCACTTTCTGATGTGTTAGATTTTTGCACTTTTGTATGCTTGGGCCTTCATGAGGACGATCAATATTTTAATATTTTTAGAATTGAACTATCAATTAGACGATTAATTTAATTAAATTTTGATTTAATACAAGTGGTGCCATCTAGTAGTGAATTTTAAAAATGATATTAAGATTCCATAATATTTTTTAAAATACAATTTAAATTGTACATTAAATAGTAAAAAACAGATAAAATAACTGCTCCAATTATTTTATGGGCACATTGATAAAAGGGGATTTAGTAAAAATGCTTTTTATTCAACATAATTTGCCCTCTTCTTTCTCAGGTAACCTCATAATAATGACTTTACTTTTAAGCACATTTCATTTTGATCTTCTAAAATTTTTCACTCGCTCAGGTGCTGGGCGCCATTACCATTGGTCTCGTAGCAGATATGGGCAGTTACCAGGCCCAGGCGGTGCTCGCCGAGAATGAATTCACTGTCGCTGCCTTCATTTCCTTCGGTGAGTCGACGGCTCTGATGATGATTGCCTACGGATGCCTCATCACCACCTTCCTGCTATTGGTCTCATCGATTCTGTCGTCAAGAAGCTTCTATCACGTGCCCAAGTCTCTCTTTGTAAGTAGAGTTGCTAAGGAACTCATTTAATGTTCATAGACAAGCACTTATTAGTATTTTTGCGGGTTCACACAGAATTGAAAATTGAGAAACAGTTTAACAATAATATCATTTCTTATTTCTATTCAATGTTTTAAATCTTAAATGTCTGACTTTTAAAAATTTGATATTAATATGTGTTTTTTGTTTCATTTCTTGAATAAATGTGTTTTTTAAAAAAAAATATTCTGTTTTACTTATGCCAACTAAGCCCATTGCCAGTCGTCAATAATTTGCTTTATCTGAGTTTAAAAAAATGTGAACAGTGATGAATATATAAATATTTCACTTTTTAAGGTACAATTTTTAATTTAGCCTCGCAGAATAAAATTTGGTGTTCTCAATTGTACAAACAAAATTAAAAGGACATGCAGCCAGAAGTGAAAAGCATTGATTTATTTTTGCTGTGTTGCGCTTTATGGGTTTTAAGTTATTATTTGCATTTTCAATATACGTCCTATTGGTAACAACAAGAATTAAAATTTTTACACCAACAAGAATTTAAATGATTATTATGGATTATTATGAAGATAAGATTATAAAAATAATAAAAGCCCTTATTACTATTTATGGAATTTGCATCTTCGAACAAAAGAATTTTTAAAACAGGCATTTTGATACACCATTTTCGCAACTTCTTTCTTATTGTCTTACCTCTATATTGACACATTTTTGCACATCTAATTATAATTTAAGTGGAGAAGTTCTCCTGTAAATAGTCCTTCTGTAAAAGTTCTCCTGTATAAAATATTAAAAAAAGAAATATGTAGCATAATCAAAACATATTTTTATTAAAAAAAAATCTGAAAGTTTTAATATAATATATCATGATTCCTTAGAAATAATTTTTAAAGCCGGCATTACTATTTATGGAGTTTGCAGCTTCGATAAACTTAAGAATTTTAAAAACAAGATTTTTAAATATATCATTTTCACAATTTCTTTCTTATAGTAACTTCTATACTAACACATTTTTGCACATCTAATTACAATTTTAGAAAGGCGAATTTCTCTTGTAAATGGAGGGAAAATCCTATTAAAAAGAAATCTGTCTCAAAATCTAAACATAAATCTATTCATATTTAACAGAAATCTAAAAATTTTGATATTAAATCATGATTTCTTAAATTTAATAAAAAACCCTTATTATTATTTATGGAGTTTGCATCTTTGATAAATTTAAGAATTTTAGAAACAGACTTTTTGGTATGCCATTTTCGCAACTTCTTTCTTATGTAACCCCTATACTGACACATTTTTGCACATCTAATTACAATTTCAATCGAGAAGCTTTCCTGTAAAGGAAGGAAAAATTACTTCCAATATGAGATCAACAGTATTGCATAATTGCTTTTAAAAATACAGGTGCTTATAATGATATTTCCGTGATGTTTAATTTTTTGAACTATTTCAACTTTTATTGTGAAAATAAGCGAAATAATTATTTGTATATAAAAATTTGTTAGATATGGTCTAGTAATATTTTTATAAATTGTTTTCTTAATGTAAATTGTTATAACTTCTTGTAAATTGTTTTCTGTAAAGCAGGGATTTCATGTCTTTTGGTGCCTATATTTTATAGATATGAGAAATTTATGATCAAACTTAATCGCTCCACCCTGAAAACTTTTTATCTGATTATATGCATAAAGTATGTTTCTGATTTCGAAACAAATACAGGAAAAACACACAGGTGTATCTTTAAAAGTCTTTAAAAAAAATGGTAATCTAGACATCAAATAATTCGTGCAGTTTTCCATACAAGAATGCAAACACTTTCTTTAACTATTTTTATATGTTTTGTTTTATATTATTATGAAAGAAAATTGTTTGCTAGGTTTTGAATAATAAGTTTAGATTTGCAACAACATGCATTGCGAAATAATGATGAAGAAGCGATATAATTAAAAACAACTTGTTGATTATCATTATCGAGCTAATCATTATTTTTGCAACAATCTGTATTGCTCTTAGGTTTATGCAATATCTCATTCACGCTTTCGTTAATGTAGGATTCCTTGCCAAAAATTTCTTAATTTAATATTAAGCTTAGCTTTAAAAACAATAAATCGTTTAGCTCAACTTAAATAAAATTAGATAAACATATTTGTTTATAAAATTTATGTTTTACTGAAATGAAAAATTGAATTTGAAGCTAATTATACTTCGTTCATTTCTTGTCGTTGGATTAATAAATATACTTTAAGTATTTATAGATTTCGATTTATAAATCTTTGATTAAGTATAGAAAATCGATATTAATAAATTGAACTATTTAAATTCTAAGAAAAGGATCTTAAGTAATTTTGTTGAGGGATGTTGATGCATTTATCGGCCTTTTTTTATAGTTGTACGTTCTCAAATGCAAACAAAACTTTTAATTATGTTTCTATTTGCAGCGACCTACATAAAGTATTATCCAGTTTTTACACTTTTTAAGGATCCGGAAGAATAGTGGCAAATAATAAGAATGTAAAAATTGAGATAAATGATTTAAAATGACTTAAATAATTTCGATTAATTAAGTCATTTTGATTAATTATAATTGGATTAATTTGACTGAATAAAATCGATTTTTGGCTAAAATATCGAATATGTTTAATAATATTTTCTGATTTTTAGAGTGGTTTTTTTCTTTATAAAATCGTTTGATTAGTTTCTATTTCATTCCTTGAAAAATTTCAATAATTGTTATGTTTGAATAAAATACATTTTAAAGCTATTTTAAATCTTTGAATGATATTTCCTTAAATTAAAATTTTTTATAATCTCCTATTGAAGTAAATTGAAATCTAATGGATATTTTTGTTAAAATTTAATATAATGATTTTCTTATATTTTCTGCAGTTTCTAAACAACAGAATAAACTATAGAGAATCATTGAAAAAGATTCTGCAGTTTTAATACTTCATAATACGATAAAATTTAAATTTTCATGTTGTCTTAGGAAACAAAAGTTGATCCCCAGTATTCAAACACTGTATATAATTGCAATTTATTTCTTTTCTGGAAGTAAATAATGTATTTCTTAAATTATTTGCAAAATTTTTAAATAATTTAAGTTTAAAATAACTAATTTAAAAAGAGGTTTTTTAAACATTCCTTGACAGTTAATTTACTTTATATCTCTTGTTGTTCCCCTCTCCCCCCCAAAAAAAAAAATTCCATGTGATTCCCAATTACTCCCAATTTTCGAATTATTTTTGGCTTTTAACATATATATATATATTTGTTTCCTAAGTGCGCTTTTATCTGCTTTATGTAAAAATAAAAAAAATTAAACATTTTATAACGGTTCTAAAAAAATCACCCCAGTCGTAGTCGCATACTTTAAATATATAAAAATGCTCAGAGAAAGAAAGGTAAATTTTTTTTTGCAAATACACTTTATCAATATTAATGATGATTTTGTTTTTAACTCTAGTATTTGCTTCAAATAAATATCCAGTATATATTAATTGCTGATAATACTCTGCCTCTACAATTCCGTTTAATCACTGGCTAGGGGGGCAGCTAAAATATTATGAAATATATCCTTTTAATTTGATTATTGTTTAAAATACTGATATGAAATTAATCTAAAAATGCAATAAATGTTCTTGTTTTACATGAAATAATTAATTTTAACACCTAATATTATATTTGCGATAAAAACGAAATACTTATTCTGGATTTAAAAAGCAATTATTGCTTCCTATCGAAATATATGTTTGGAAGTGGATTTCTGTTTACATCTTTTACTCCTCGCCTTTCAGGTTCACAATGCAAACAATATTCATATTACAATAATTTAAATAATAATTAAATATTACAGCAATATAATAATTTATAATGAAATAATAATTAAAATATAATTAATTTTCATAATGCATTTATTATTAAACATTGTTTATATCCCCCTCTATAGACGATGACATGGTTACTTGGAACTTTTCTTACTGTTTACGATGGTATTTTCTATCGATTTTCTCCCGCTTGTCCTGGTATAATCAGCTGGAAGCATATGATTTTATAAACATAACTTTGAAGATTTTAACAAAATGTTTACATAGGACATCTGAACACTAAGCAATAAGTGTTGCAAGTAACGGAAAAAAGTTAATGACAAAAAGATAAAAACGAGGTAATATTGTTCTGCAGACAATAAAATGCATACTTGCATCTTATTTAAAGCAGTTACATTTAACAGCTAGCTATTTCATTATATCACTTAAAAGAGTGTTTTTGTATAGAACTAGTGAATATCTTGTATAAATTTTGATATGAAATAAAAAGCAGTGTTTTAATTTTGTTAAAAACATATTTGCCAGGTAAAATTTGGCTGTTTATCTTAAAAGAATATTATTTGTTTTTCGGTTTTAAGAAGTATTTCTTGCCACACATGACCGAATTCTGAAGAGCACGCATTCCCAAATTTGTCAGCATTGCTAACCACTATATAGGAACCGAATCTATATTATTTAAATTAGTTACATTTAAAATCTATTTCATTATATCACTTTACAAAGGTATTTTGTATAAAGCTAGAATACGTGTATATTTTGTGTCAATTTTGATATAAAATTAGAAGTCTTGTTTTATTTTTGTTAAAAGATATATATGGCAGGTAAAATTTGGCTGTTTTTCTTAAACGAATATTTTTTTCATATTTTTAAGAACTAATTCTGGGCTCATTTGACAGAATCCTGTAGAGCAATGATTCCCAAATTTTTCAGAATTGCTAACCACTATTTAGAAATCGAATCTATAGTGCCCCGCAACATTCTGAGCTCACTGAATTTTTCCGAAGATGATTAGAAATGGAAAGTCATTATGTTCTGTCCTTAAAGGATTCTATGGACTAAAATGAAAAAAAAATATTATTAATTCTTATTTTATAATAAATATTTTATACTTCCAACTTGATGAACCTTTTAAGTGCAAGTGACATTTTTCTGGAAAGATGCATAAACATTCAAAATCTTGTTGCGACCCACCAAAAATTGACTCATGTGCCAGAAGTGACTCACCAGTGGGTCACAACTCTGAGTTTGGGAAAATTTGTCTGCAATACATTGACAGATAATTTATCATTGAAATCATGTTGTAATTAGAAGATATTATGAAATTGAAATCTAAGGACGCTATTTCCCTTTAATTTATCAATTTTTTCTTCTAATTATGATGCCTTTGACATAACTTGAGGAGATTCTAATTTTAAAGTTTCCTTTATCCTTTGTTTTCTTTTGTGCAAGACTTTCCTTTTCAGTTTTTTAGCCTGATAATTGGTAGTTAACACTTGATAAGGAAAATCGATGTGCGATCAAATCAGCATATTAACACTGCCATTTAAGTTTTTATTTTCTCAGATCATGCTTTTGTGTTCTTTTTAAAACTGGTTCTGTTATAAAAATTTTTATTTATCAGTTTTATAATTCAAAACTGTGCATTGTTGATGTGAAAGTTCAGTTTTTGTTCAAGTTTTAATTATTCTGTTATAATAACTAAAAGAAATAAAATCAATTTGCTTGTCATTTTTATTACTATTCATACTAAATAATTATTTTGCTTCCAGACTCTTTTTGTCAACATAAGTACATACGGTGAGGATCTGAAGATTGAAATTTGAATAATAAGTAGATTGCTTCTATTCTTTCAGACAATGCATTTCATTATCAGAATTTCTAAATAAGAATTATGCAATATGTTTTTTATTGTAATTCTAATATAATTGTAGGAATTTCTGGAAGATTATTAAATATGTAAAATACTTCATTCAAATGTTTTGTAAATTAATTGAAATTAAATAATAATTGATTTGGCACTTTTAATTGATAACGAAAAATTGGTTAAAAATAAGAACACTAACGTGTATTAATTAATAACTTCCTCCATTTTTGATTATTATTTTGTGTGCTAATAATTATTTTTATTATATGTGAGGTTCATTTGCATTTATATATCCTTGAACATTTATATATTTGATTGTTGAAAACATAGGTTTGTAATGGCATTAAAGCATTTTTTAAAATTTTTTTATAAAATATGTTCATGTTTTTACATGCTCAATATTTCAGTTTAAAGTTAACAAAATCCTAACTAATTTGTTTAATACTCTAGTTGCGTATCTCGCGATTTCCGCAGGTTGACAGTCCATTTTCTATTGCATCCCGCGTTTTTAAAAGTTAGAATATTTATGTTTATGATTACAGATTTTTATTATATCATTATCATTGTATAACATATAGTATTAGTTGATTTTGTTTGAGAAATATTTGAACTTATTTGCAAAAATCGCATCTAAATAGTGATTTATAAAAATTAAACAGTCAGAGGGTTAATTTCATTTATTTATTCATGCAATAGCAAATCAATCTGTGCAATAGTTGTATCTAGAGTATATGTATTTTTACAATTATAAAGCAGATGCAATTGGTGGTGCTAGAAATATTTTCAAACTCATCATAATATTTGATTTGCCGATTTGAGGGATGTGTCATGGAGTTCTTGAACACAAGTTTCTTAATCTCCAGATTGAGTCGATAACGTGATATTGAGATCATTTAGCAAGTAATTGTGCTAAATAATCTCAAAGTGATCTCTAAGTGATCATCCTTTTAAAATGAGCTGGAGGCCTCAAGTATTGATGTGCTATTTTTCACGAGATAATGGGATATACAGGAAAGTTTTTTATTATCACAAATATTTTTTTTCTTTTGCTTTTATGGATGTGTTACCAACAGAGTTTGAAATCCGACATTCCCTAGAATTCCTCAGCATTTTTAAGTAAAATATAGAACGATTAATATTTCACACATTTCCTAGGCATTCTATGCTATGTCAAATGACAAATCGGCACAGTTAGAAGTATGAGAATTATTTGATTATGTTATAGAATTTTCTCGAGGCATTGTATATAATACCTAGGCATACTGCACTTTTGTAATTTTTATTTAATGCTATATAACCTCTTTAATTTTTTTTAATTGACTATGATATCTGTATTTTTGTACAATGGGCACTTTTGAAGTCTTATAATATTTTCCTATATATAAATAGCGTTTGTTTTTGCATTTAATATCCAGATATCAAACAGAATGGAAATTATTTAATAAATTGCATCTTAAGAAAAGTATGCTACTTATTAAAATAATTCCATATTTCATACTTTGCCTAAAAATGATTAGTCATTCTACATAATGCCGATGTTTGATACATTGTCTCTAACAAAAACATTTTAATTTTTTTGTTAATTTTTATAAAATAGCCTAAGGTAATATGTAAATTGAGAAACGATAATATAAATAAAATAATTTGAAGACTGAAATTGACCGAAAAAAAGAACCCAAATAAAGAATAAAATGTCTTAAAATGTTTTTATTTGCAGTAGGGAGCTTGAATGTACAATTATGAGTTAATAAAGAATAGATTTTTGTGTTTACAAAGTTTCCTTATTACAAAAAATGAGGTTCTTTACTTATTTATTTATTAAATAATCTATTCATTATTCTTGGTTGAATGTTTTTATCTATGTTTTCGGATTAAAAACTGCTAATAATCAAGAATTTATTTATGTCGATTCATTTATTTTAAAAATGCAAAGTTTTAATCTGTATTGAATATTAAATAATAATGTTTTTTAATAATTTGTGTGAATTTTTTATTTAATGTAAATTTATGTTATTTTAATTTCTTTCTTTCTTTCAAACACAAACTCTAATTTATGGTCTTTTTTTATTCTTAGTAGATGAATAGAGAAAATCTTCCAAATACCTTTTTAAATGATATCTAACACTTAGATTTTCAGCTCTTTTTCATTCCAGGAATGAAAATTCTCTGTACCATAATATCAGGATTTTTTCATCTTACGATCTAAATTACGATAAATATTTACAATATATTTTTTATAAATAGTTGCATATTATACTCTTAGTAATTTAGCCATTTAGTTTCATTATATTTCAAAAATTATTAAAAATTGCCGTTTGTATCAAATAATTTCCCCAACATCAAATATTTGTAAATGTTTGATTGTCCAAATTGAAACAGCTTCGATTCTTCCCAAAGCTCCAAAATAATCAAATTTTCAGTTCCAGAGTTAACGCTTTTGCAAAAAATCGGTATATCATTGACATTTCTGATGAATTTTTGAATTTTTTCAGAAGAAATTTTAATGAAAATTTAAAATTGATTCACAATCTCTAATACATAAATATATTTGCCAATTAAAAGCAATATCAAATGTCAGTAAAAATTGTGATGAAACAAGAGAATTTCCTAAATTGAACAAACAATTTTATTTAAAATTATTTCGTATAAATTAAATATATTATAATGTCATTATTACAGAAATGCATAAATGGAAACTCTCTGTGGATTATTATTTTCAATAATATATATATATATAAAATTTTAGTTCAAGAAATTGATCTTCATCTACTGAGGTAGAAAGTAGTTGTTATCAGAATTATTGACAATCTAGAATGACTTCCAATTAAGATTTGACTTTCTTCCAGAAGCTTCTTTGGGTGCAATAGATGTTTTAAATCACTTACACAAAATTTGAGCAAACTACTGAGACTCATTGTATTCAAATTACGTCATGGATGGCTACGATAAAGAAAGAATAGAATTTATGATTTTAGAACATCAACCCAGCGCGTGTCGAGCAGCACAAAGAATCGCAGCCTTTGAAATTTCATGCCACCCATGTGTAACGCCGTTATTCATCTGATTTTTTTTTTGTCTTTTAATGTCAAATGTTTTTTCTCCTTGAACGGAAGCTCCGATAAGTGATAAAAGTATCCTCCCCCATTATGCATAATAGTACCAAACTGTAAACGTTGATTTAAAAAAGTGGCTGCTTTTGAGAATGAAATGTGCGACATTCAGGAATTTTTAATGAGCTTTTATAAAGGGATATTTCATTCATTACTTTGCTTTCTCACGTACCAAAATTCAGATAATAGCAGTTATTCTTTCATGAAGGAAAGAGATTAAGTGTAATTCTTTTTAAAATGTCCGACATTATTTAAAGAATATTTTTATTATGAATTTTGTAGTTATACTTGACGCATTTTCTGAAATTAAATCTCATGATTTTTATATTAGTTAAGTCGTTAGTTACTCATGTAGTATACTCGCATTTGAACGTCATTGAGTATCTATAAAAATCTGTTGAAATCTATTTTCTTGTATCTCTTCATATCGCCAAGAATGCCAATAACGCCAAGTCGCTGAACTCAAAAATCAAGGTGGCTGACAAGGTGAAAAATACTGTGAATAGGATTGCTAGAACTATTCAGTTTACTTTTTGGATTACCATATAGGCTATAAATTCAAACGGCGTTTTAAAGTAGATATCAACAGAAAAAAAAACTTTTTTATTTTTATAGAATAAATTTTCAACAATTTGGAGGAAATTCGTTTAGTATTAAAACGATTGATGAATCGATTTAATGCTAGGACATGGGATCCTCTATGGATACTATAGGAATAATTGTGATAGTAAACTCGTGGAAACAACTTCAGATGTGGTAGAACACCATATTGCATAGATTCTAGGAACATCATTTAATAGAATGGTTTTATAGGCCTTCCTATCGAATTGTGGTGTTGATAGGTATGGGCCTATCAAGAAATCTCCCACTTATGCTTATAAGGAAGATGTTGAAGTGTGTACCTTGATGTATTATTGATCGCGTATTTTGCAAATATTTCTCAGTTGCCAGTGATGCATTTGACAGCCCTTGACCATGTCACTCATTTGTGGAAAGAGAGGGGGAAAAAAAAAAACGTCGAAACACCCGCAACGTGTTTCGGCGATAATCTATTACTGTTAATCGCAATAACTCGTCTAATGATTGTATATTTTGCTTATGCTCTCGTCTTTCTATTATTTTTAGATTTTGTATTTTTAAATTAATGAAAATTGCTCTGAATCATTTTATATGCTGATATAAATTTTGTTATATGATGATGCATCCATTTTTATTAATTTGTAGTAGTTTATGTGCATGTACTTAGGTTTTTTTTATTCTTTTATAGTTCGTCTTGTACCACTTGGTCTCAGCTTCCTTATATCTATCATCAGGACTTTCTGTCGTTATCCTCGGCTACCAAAGACGTTACGAAAAGTATTACATAACTGCTGGGGTAAGTAGTTACCTCCCATGTGCTGATTTTTTAGCCCTACAAATTATTTTTGAAAAGACAATTATTTATTTTTATTCATACCATTCGCCTTCGGCGACCAGTTGGTTCGAAGAGAATATTGACTGTGTTTAGATTCAATTAAGTTTCATGAATCCATGTCCATGATTCCATCAACAAACTATTTTCAAGCATCGAAGGGTTACGAACATTAAAGCCGACTTATTTTTAATTGTCTCATATACGCTCTCTACCATATGCATATGAATCTTTCTAATAATGTACAATCCCATGATGTCATAGCGCTATTAAAAACATAATTGTCTGGTTCCTTTATCATCTAATTTCTGTAGTACTATACCTTGACTCTTTTATTCGTCTTGTTAACTTCATTGATATTAAACTAAATACTTTTTCTTTAGATCCCTTTAATGAAAAAATATATAGAAAGTAAATATTTAATGAAACAATAAAAAAGGTTTAAGCACAACAATGTTTTCTATTAATTAGGCAAAAAATATTTTTGAAAATTGACAAAATTCTGGAAAAATTTACAGAATTTCATAGTGATCACATGAAAAAGATAATTCTTTTTTCACGAATAAATTACAAACGAAACGAAATACTTCTTCCTTAGATTCAATTATGTAAAAATATCAATCAATTAAATATTTAAGTTATCTATTAATTATTGATTAAAGATTACAGCGAAAACGCCAAACTTTTTTTAACCAAAGTTCAATTA
>JAPMOR010114991.1:284356-318157 GCA_026543865.1 Argiope aurantia | reverse complement strand
ACACCAAATTTGGCAACTTTAGAACAAATTGTCAGACTTGTAAAGTGGTGACACACACAGACAGAAACATAGAGATACATACACATTCATCTTACTTATTAGTAGAGATAAAAATATTTGT
The DNA here is from genome assembly GCA_026543865.1 of Argiope aurantia. Classification (NCBI taxonomy): domain Eukaryota; kingdom Metazoa; phylum Arthropoda; class Arachnida; order Araneae; family Araneidae; genus Argiope; species Argiope aurantia. The sequence goes on along the minus strand of JAPMOR010114991.1, from coordinate 318,036 downwards.
GTAATGTTATTAAACAATATATCAAATTTTGATCTACGCATTTATCACAACAGTTTGTCTCTTAGATTACCTTTAAAGTTGGATAAAGAAGTCAGGTAGACTAGTTTGTCCTTTTTCGTTCATTTTTATTATTTTAAAGATACACGAGAGAGATTTGCCTGAAATCGAACGAAATCAGTATTCCTGATGAACTAGTTGGCCGTCAAAGAGAGCTAATTATTCAGTATTAAAGGAAATTTTTTGAATTACTTTATCATGAAGGGAATTCATTACGCTTCTGAAACTTTCAGGAAATGATGCTCAATCAATCAAATATTCCAACAAAACAGAAATTGCTGAGATCATGCTTCTTGATTAATGTTCATAAAAAATAAATTTTAAATTTCAAAATAAAACGTAATTTCAAGATACACTTTTGTTTACACTATGTACAGTGGAATGCATATTACCCAGACAGCACAATCTGTTGCATAATATTGTACAATATTGTACTATATTATATTATATTATTCATTATTTATCAATATTATACAATATTGCGAATATTGTTTAATATTATACAGTATTGTGCTATATTATATTACATTATTCATTATTTATCTATGTTATACAATATTGCGGATATTGTTTAATATAATACAGTGTTGTACAATATATGGTGCTACTAGGGTATGCATTTTTCACATTAGATTGAATACTTACTTGATTTGAGTTTGTGAGCATTATATACAATTTATAAATCGCATTTAAATGAAAATAGTGTTGAAAAATATAAATGTTCGACTTACATTGTCACATGTTACTTCTGTCGATAGGAGTGGAATTCTGTTACAAGTCGAGAAAATCCTGTAGTATTTTACTTGATATTGAGGAATCCCTATTGAAAAATCATTCAAATAACTTTCAGAAAAATTTTTAAGTATTAAATTTGGTTTTATGTAAATGTGTGTAACTATCCCATGAGATTTTGCATTATATTCAGTTAGTGAATTGGTCGCTGAAAGTACTTTATGGTATATGGTAAATATTTTATCATATTTACCATATTTTCAGTTTACTTCAGTTTTAATTTATTTATATATTTTATTTTTACTTTTATTATAAAATAAATTTTTACTTTTATTATAAAATAATAATTGGGAGCATTTAATGTGTCGATTGCCTCCAAATGCATCTTTAATAAGCGTACGGAATTATAAGTTAAATTAAATACCTTTTCTTGTTTTTTTATATAATTATTAATAAAGATTATACCAATGATAAAATATTCCTAACCTTCTCTTATATGTCACCAAAATTTCATTAAAATTTTTAGCTGATGAACCATTATAAGAAAAAATATATTAATTTAATTTTTATGAATAAAATAATTACATATTTTCTCTAATGATGCTTTCAAAAATGTATTGAAACCGGATTTGAAACATATTTTTGAGTAATTTCTATCAACAGTTGTTTTTCTTCAACCATCTAGAATATTTCTACATATGGATGTGTTAGATTAATGTTTATTGTGTAAATTTATTATCTTTGTTTTGTTTTAGATAACTTTTCTATTTAATTATGAGGAATCCAAACAATAAATTCTGTCAGAAACATATTTTTTAGTCTTTAACAGTAGATGGCGCCACGACATAACTATTACGTGTCTAAAATTCATCAAAAGAGAACATTTTCACTCTATATTTTCATTTTTTAGTTAACAATATGTAGATAAATAATCTTTATATCAACATTTTATAAGGCTTTTTTTTTCTTTCTGACATTATCAATAACGAGGAAATTTTGGGACATGAGTTTACGGCAAAAAATGGCAGATGTCATAATGAATTAGATATTTTAAATGAAACAGATGAGTTTGTATTTATACACTTTTTTTTTCCTTTCTTAAAAGAGCGTGGTATATTAAAACTTTTAATTTGATACAGTTGAAAATTACGAGATGGTTGTTAAAAAATAATCTGAAATGAATATGTGGATTGAATTTTCGTCTTTTCGATTAATATTATAGTTTCCTTTAAAAAAAATCTGTCTTAATAATAATTAAATAGTTTCTTTTGTAATATCAATTACTTTTCTCATTTTTGGAGTGTTTTAACCTATAATAACATATAATATTATTTGAATATTAGCTTCTCAATAAAATTATTTGTTTATTTTATTTATTTCGCTAATATTAATCTAAAGCTTAAATTTTGAAAAAATTGTTCTCTTTAAATTCCAAACTATAATAATCGGTTGAATTATAAATTTTTAAATTTAATAACTGATTTTTATATAATAATCACTAATATTTCGGTATTTAATATGCTTTTTATATATTTTTTCAGGCTCTTGGAATAGTCAATTCGATCCTTTACATCTTCAGTACTTGTCTTGGTCTCCGTGCTTTGTCTCTCAAATGAAAATGATGTCTCATCACCAAAAATTGTAAATCTATGAAAGCGACGAGAGCTTTAAGATACGCCGAGTCCTGCCAAAGCAAATAATCAAAAAACTGATTAAGTAATTGAGTCACACTTTGTGAAAAGCATTTGTGCTATTGAGACACTTCGTTGTGATTTTTTTTTTATTTCCTATCGAGAATTTCAAATAAGATTTGTGTATAGGGCTAGAGTCATACGATATCGTAGAAAGCTTTCTTATCTTTTTTGAATGTTTAGATTATTGTTAGTGATATTCCTTTGAAATGTAAATATACTTCGTGGATTTATTACTTCAGTTTTTTTTTGTGTGTGTGTAAGTTTCATGATTTTTTGTGTCATTTTTTTAATTACTTACTCAGGATAAGATATGCTGATTCTGATAGATTTTTTTGTTGAATGAAACTATGTGAAGTATTTCTTTGTTGTCATTATTTTATGTTTAGGCAGTTAATTTTTTGTTAAAGCATTTTATCGCAGCATTGAAGTCGGTTACGCTGTATTATCATTTAAATGTTTAGAAATAAAAGTTGTACTGTATGTATATTTTTTATTCTTCTCGAAGCATTATTTTCAATATTTCATCGTTGCATAAATTTCATATACTAGAAATTAAAAAAAAATGTTATAAAATAAATTTTTGTTTATAAGTAGATGAATTATCGACCGTTGGTAATCTCAAAAATGCAAAGAAATTTGAATTACGCTAAATGTATTGTTGCGGAATTTCTTCCACTAAGTTTGTAAAGTCAATGGATTTTGCTTGTAGTGGGTGTATGGTGTAACACAGCCAACAAGCCTCAATACCAAATCACGACGTTTATTTACACTAAGCACGAATACACAGACGGCAAAACACAGTCGAGATGTATACAAACAACACACAGCAGCACACTTAAAACAAGCAGCAGGCCGCAAGTAGTAATCGGTGGTAGACAACAACTACACAGCTCACAAAGCGGCCAGACAGAACTCAGCAAGTGGAGGGAATCTATGTAGCTATTTTCTACGGTCTCTTCAAACACCTACTATTCTCCACTATATCCTCGTTTTAGCAATTTGCCAACTGACGACTCACTACTTTACGACGCGCTACTCCACATACGATTCGATGCTGCTTCTATGATAAACTTCAGGATTGGCACCCAGCTCAATTCACCACTCGATTGAGCTTCAATCAAAACCTGCACTTCTTTGGACTGATCCAACTAATTCGCCGATAACTTGCTATACGACTCTATATCAAATTCATGACCTTCTTCGGTTTGGACTGCCAGTCTTTTATAGTTTCCAGAGCAGGTCAGAAAAGGTTCCAAATCAATCAAGCATATCTATGCTCCTATTGGTTCTATCGCTAAAATTCATGAAGATTCTAGTATCATCAATTTGGTCGCTAAAGTCGCCAAAATCGCTGGCAAGTCGAAAAATGAATGCCGAGTTTATTGCCAAACTCGGAGTCGCTGATCCGACCTCCGATCAGCATCCAATTGAACTGATCGTAAAACGATCTTTCCTACGAGGGAACTAACCGTACTGTTAAACAACATCAAAGATTCGTAACAATGCATTATTTAACACAGAAAAACAAAATTAAATAATCAAATATTTTTATAAAATGAAATTAATATTATTTAAATTCAGAAATCTACAACTAAGTCATATGTAGATCTCTAGTTTTAGATAAATTATTTTAAAATCTTTTTCATATAGATTTGTACTCCTTTTATTTATTTTACGGATAATCCACGGTTGTCATGTTTTTAATTTTGTGGATAATAGGGGAGTTTACTATATAATATATGAGTCATTCCTCGAGAACATCATAGTAAAAATAGCATTACATTCAAATTTACTATCACACATAAGCCTCCAATTAGAAATGTATTAAATTATATATATTTCCATATTACAAAAGTTTGAATAGTTATTGAATTATATTTTAAAATTAAATTGTTTTCTCTCATATATTTTTCTAGAATGTTAATGCTAACATTATAATTATTTTTATAGGCCTGATCAACATGCAAATTTACTTACAGTTTTTGAACTATCGCGTTCACATCCCTACAAACCGATACACGGAAGATAGTCACCTCTATAATTGATTTTATCCAATTTTTGATACATATTCACACTTCAGATGATTATATGTTAAATTGTTTGTTACATTATTGCCATAAACTACTACCTATTACTAATGACTACTTTGAGTTAACATGTTCAAGCGCATTCCAGAAGAAACACAGATTTTGTATTTTGTTCAAAATTTAATAACCTCAGTATTATGCATATAAAATTTCATTCATCTAGCTTAGTCCGTTTTTAAATTATTGTATTCGCTAACAAATTTCCCAAATGTGATTTGTGGCTCATAAAGGTTTAAAACGTGGATATCAATAAAATTTCTGGGCTGATTTTTTTTTTGGGGGGGGATACAGTGTCTTCTTTTTTTAAATTTCAAGTTTGAGGAAATAAAAAGGAATCGACAATAATTAAAATTATTTAAGCTTTGTATACTTGTAAAATCGTTGTTGCAATATATATTGAAATAATAAAATTTAATAAAATCATATTCTGAGGATCGTTAAACTATTTGGACCTTAGTAGGTAATTTATACTACATAGAGATAAGCGTTTTTAACAGTATATAGTTATCTTTATTTAATTTTATCCGGTTATGAAGGAAGAATTTTCATACAAATCGGTAAAAAGGACCTACATTTAAGAATTAAATTAAATAAGATGAATTTATTCTTATATTTTGTTTTACATAAGATATGATGGATTACGGATCTATTCACTGTGCAATTTTTAATAGAATATCATTTATACAAGAAGCTGCTCTTTTAAGCAGATACTAATTACTACAAATTTTCTTTTGTGCAAACTTTCATATTATCAGTATTTTAGAAGAATTTTTTTAAAGAATTTATTTATTACAAAATATATATTTAAGAATTAAGTTAAATAAAATGAATTTATTCCTGTATTTATTTTACATAAGATATAATGGATTACTGATATATTCACCGTGCAATTTTTAATAGAATATCATTTATACAAAAAGCTGCTCTTTTAAGCAGATACTAATTGCAACAAATTTTCTTTTGGGGAAGCTTTGATAATATCAGAATTTTAGAAGAATTTTTTAAGAATTTATTTATTACAAAATATATATTTTATATTATTAGGAAGTTCTAAGTACATATGAATATAATAATATTCTAGTAATTCATGAATTAAATAGAAAGGAACTATTTCCTACATATTTATGCAGAGAAATTTCATTAAGAAAATAATGGTTATATTTCAGAAAAAACAAATTTACTATTTGATGTGAGAACCGGTTTCATATCTTTTATTTATAGATTAAAAAATTATTATTTCTAATCTGTGATTCAATTTCAAAATTGGTGAACACGCTGATTTGTAATAGCATTTGATATTTCTATGAGTAATTGTACTTTGTGATTTAAATTCTTACTAAAGATAATATAATTTTCCATTGATTAAACAGCGAATTTTGATTACCCTAAAATAAATCCTTAAACTCATCAGCATTAAATGAAATGTTTTTAATGCTAAAAATATATTTTTTATTATTTTGAAGTTATAAACACGTATATGAAAATATTCTAGCAATAAGGAATTCAATAGTAAGAAAATACTTTCTACATATTTATACGGCGGATTTTTATTAATGAACAAAAATTATATTTCGTATGAGAAACTTTATTCATGTCATTTTCCATAACATAAAATTGTTAATTTGTAATTCAATTTTATAACATCCAAACCCACTGATTTGTAATAGCATTTGATATTTATCTGAATAATTACATTTTTTGCTTATTAATTATTTCCAGAAAAAAAATATTTTTTCTTGTTAAATTGTGAATTTTAATGATCTAAAATCAGTCGTTAAACTCAATAAAAGGAAAGCAATTTTTTAAAAGCAAATAATTCATACTGAGCTTTATATTTTGGCAAATATATTTTTATTATAAATTTATTGCTACCGAAGTATACACCTTCTATTTCGTCTCGAAGGTGCTATCACTAATTAATATAAAGAATAATGTGACAAGATGTATTCATAACTGTTGATTTTTATAGACTGATGTATAGATTTTCATACAAATTTTCTTAAAAATATATAAAATAATCAAAAACATATAAAAATGGATCTTTTCTTTGATTTTTTATAAAATATTTTGATTTGTTCTTTTATAAAAAATGTCACCATTTTAAACAAAACGAATATTTTGATATTATAAGTTTGTTTCTTTAAAATTTTAGAATTATTTTGCTCATATTATAATAAATTTATAATTAGTTTAGATATATAATTAGAAATGAAAAGTTACTTTCATTTTTTTTAGTCTGTTATATACATATCCTTTTAATTCTTATAATAAAAATTGATTTAACAATTTTTTGCTTTTCTCCTGCAATGATGTATATTCAACGAAAACATATTTTTAACATTCTTATAAATAGGTTTTTCACAGTGGAAGAATAGTTATAAAAATACTTAATGGAAACAATATTAGAATTATTTTATCTTTTTCAATTTTTTGCATAAAATAATTTATTGTTCTTGTTGAATTTGTAGTTTCCTCTGTCGCTGCGAATGCAAAATTTCACCTATTGTAATTTTATTAAACACTAGCCGCCTTTGGCGACCAACCGGTTCGCCAATCTTTATGCTCGTTAAAATTTTAATAATTAAATATTTTATGTAATCCTACTTTAATAGCTTCTTCATCAAAATATTTTAAAACTTCAAATTTCAATTCACTCATAATATTATAAAGGCCTTCAGCCATAACGTAATCTGTATCTCTCTAATTTTCTGTTAGCTCCCGTAGAATTTAGGCTTTAAATTAAAGTGGAAAGGATTAATCTGCAATTAATATAATAATATTTTTTACTGAAACAAAGCATTTTTTTTTGTAATATGGTTATTGAAAACAGAGTCACTGAGCATTTAAACCTTATGGGCACTAAAGAATATTTTTCTTAATTTATGTAATATCTCAAGAATTTGTCAACAAAATTTTTTCAGATTCATCATGAGAAGGTCTATTAATTAACAATGTTTCATTTTAAATGAACCAAACACTAAGAAAATAAGCAGAATCGTTTAAAATAATCGGTCGAAAACAGGTAAAAAAAAATTATTTAAAAAACGATGAACTTAAACTAATATGAATACAATTTAATTACAAAAGCATGCAACTAGCCTAAAAATAATTTAAATCAAGCCCGCTTCCATTGAAAATATATGTAAACAATCAGAACACAATGCGCATGCGTGAATTTTCAACGCCAGTTATGGTAACGCAAATGCGTGAATTTTTCTACGCCAGTTGAGGTAAAGCTATGCAGATTATAGAGATTTTTAATTTCCTTTATTCTGTTTTATTTTAATTTAAAAGTACTTCAGAATGAATCTGAAAGATCGATTAATTAACAACGTTTAATTTTAAATACATCAAACCTTAAGAAAATAAACAGAATCGTTTGAAATAATCGGCCGAAAAATGTTAAGCCTAAGCCTCATTAGCGTGGGGAAAAACTGCTGAAGCCTTACTCATTTGGCGGTGGGGAAATGAAGAATTTTTTGGCTGGAAAGTTAGTTTTTAATTAATAATTAAAATTCTAATTGAAATTTCAAAAAAAGGGACCCCAAGTGCACATTCCCGACATCCAAGGTATACACGTACCAAATTTGGTAGCTGTAGGTCAAATGGTCTTTTCTGTAGAGCGCCAACACACACACACGCATTGAGCTTTATATAAGTATAGATTATATGAATTAGTTTATATCTATGATAAGATAGTTAAGAACTCTTAGCCAAATTCGAAAAGCCATATTTACTTAGTATTCGTTTTATTATTCTTTCTAAAGGAATATTAGAAAAAAATACTAAGTAAATAAAAAGGCTTTAGAAAAAAATATTCTTAAACTGTGAATTCGCTACAAATCATTTTAATGACAATTAAGCAATTTTAGATCCTTTGAAATAGCCAATTTCTATAAAATTGGTATGATTTATGTTATTACTGAAATGAGATATATCCGACTACAGTTGTAAAAAAATTGCGAGTCCTTAATGATACAAAAAAAAAGATTATAAAAAATATCACATTTTATTTATCTTCTTCCCAAAATTAACAGATGATAAAAAAGAAAAAAAATTAAAAATTTTGAAACAGAAGTTTTGGCCTGATGATCATCTGAATTGCCTAAACCATCTATCTACTTTATCAAGAAATCTCCAGAGGTCTGAATTCATTCTTTAAAGCTGCAATAAAGAAAAAAAACCGTTTAAAAATTTTATAAAAATATGATGAAAACTCTGTATTTAAAATAATTTTAGGAATTGATATTTAGCTACATTATGTATGTTATACTATATATTATTAACAAAATCACTCGTTGAAAGTGGTGCATGATAATTTATTTATATTATAAATTAAAAGTATAAAAAATACAGGAAAATTATTTAAAAAGTAATTTTAAACTTTATTCTTTAGTTAAAATTTAATAAGGAAAATTATTGTTTAATAGAATATTATAAATTTTAAAAAATCATTTTTCATTTAAAAATTATAATAAAACGGGCCATTAATTAATTATCAAATTATTGAAAATTGGGATTTGACATAAATCATGCGTAATGTAGGAATTAATAAGAAAAGCTTTCCAATGCCCTCTATAAAATTCAATGAAAAAAAATTAGAATATAATATATTTTTTCAAATGGAAAAATTTTATAAACGTTATCCAACTCCATCTTTAATACACAATATTATTGAGATCATAAATTTATAAATTTTCTTTTTCTCTAAATTAACAAAAGAAATGAACATTTTATGATTATATTCCATAAGTTTCACTTTTTCCCAGTTTCACTTTTTGGAAGGCTTGATTTATAAGTATCTTAAATTTATTTCCAATTATTTTTTTTAAATGCACGAAAACTGCTTGGTTAGAAAAAGTTCTAAAAGGCTCGAAATTGATTACACACTATTGCTCTAGAAAAAGACAAATAAATAGCTTGTAAATATTGTTCGTAAATTTATAATAACAACTCAGACAGTGGTTCAAAACAAATAAATGTAGTGAAAATAAATTTAATTTTTTTCTGAGAAAAAAAATTATAAAACAATGTTATTGCTTTATAACTAATTTATTGTAAAATAAAGTAAGTATAATTAAAGAATTGTGTTATAGTATGTTTTTCTTGCAGAAATTCCATGTGAGATGCCGATTAAAAAAGAAATTTAAGCTTTAAATAGTGAGTCTATATAATTTTTATTAAAAATTTGATTTCGGTGAGGACGTAAAATCAATTTTGAAAAGATTTGTCTCTTTCCAACATATTTATCATTCAATTAACTATTTTTTTAATTTAATTTTTGCATTATCATTTTTAAAAGTTATGAAAATTAAATCATATTCGATTTTATTTGCTGATTGCAATAGATAAATCAAGATACATATAAATATAAGCAATGAATTTGTGCTATATTTAAGTTTAAGCAATAGTTAAATTTAGATTAATTCTCTAAAAAGATTTCAAATAATAATATTTAATAAAATTATTCATTAATGTATAATATAATTAATAATATATAATATAATTAATGAATAATAAGTATAATTAATTATTCATTAATTATATTTATTCAAAGGCAGTTTCACAGGAAAAGAAGGATCACACGTTTATATAATTCTTTAGTTTTAAATATGTTTTTAAAATTATAAAAATCAAATAGTTAATTAATTTTAAAATGTTAATGTTAAATTTAAAACCTTTTAATTTCAATTAAAATTTATTAATATAATGTTTAATGTCAAAAAACCTTTTAAAAATTTATATAGAAGGCTAAAGATAGAACAATTGAAATAAATACTGGACCTTTTAATTCTTCAGTGCCATTTAAAAACATGGCATTCGAACCAAATTAAACTAACAGAATTTTTTGATTAGGTGAATAGGTAAGACAACATAATAAATTAAGTACCATTTGTTGATATGATGTCGAAAATTTAATGATGTCCATGGTGACCATGATGATGATGATGTCCGTGGTGTTCCATGTGGAAATAGCGTTCACTGTGTCCATGTCCTCCATGATGGTGGTGGCCATGATGATGGTGGGGGTGATGCTCGATGGACACCTTGTATCCGTGATGATCAACGTATCCGTGGAAACCATGTCCATGAATATGATCAGCGGTCACAAGAGCGGCCATTACGACGGCGACGAAAGCGAAGATCTGAAAGGGGGGGGGGAGAGAAAAAGGATGAGTCTTATAAAAACCGAATTCAATTCCAACAATTATTATTTTAAATATGAGATTATGAATATTGTCTGAATATAAAACATTTATTTTAGATAGAACAAAAATTTGTGAACCAAAAAATCATCTACTTTTACTTCGGTAATAATTTTATTTCGTTCAGTATGTAAAATGATGTTAGTTTATAGATTATGCACAATAAATTTTTATAAAGAGACTTTTTATAGTAAATTTGATGAGGTATTAATAAAAAATTGTTATACATAAGAAAAAAAAACTTGAAAAGAAAACTAAGCCCAGTGTAATTCCCTAAGCTTATAAAATTTCTCGATGTATTCAGTTGTTAATTGTTAATAGATTTTTTGTTCAAATTACTCAGAAATATCAATTTCAATAATTTGTATCCAATTTAGAGAATTAGATTTACCATAGAATGGTGAATTATTTTTTTGTTTTTCTTAAAATATTTTTTCAAGACCATTTTATAAAATCAATTCGATTTAACTCATGCAATTCATCAATTTTGTCTGCTAAATTTATAAACCGAGAAATAAATCATAAACTGACTTAAAAATCTTGAATATTTTGAAAGATTATTAACTATTTTCATGTTAATAAAATTTATTAAACATTTGTACAAATAAATAGTAGAATTAAAAAACAATTTACATGCTGAAAATTTAAATTTAGATATTTTTCACTAGATTAAAATGGAAATAAGAAAGGCAAATAATATAATATTCTATACGCTAGAACAAGCCTTCACAATTTATGTGCAAAAGGAAACATTGATAAGTTTCATTGGCATATTGTGGCCCATCAAAGAAAGCCACTTCGTACTTCTAAATCGCCCAGAATAAAACAAGAATAAATAAACAATTTGAATGTCAATAATAAGCTGAATTCAGATGATAAGTGCGGTATAAGCGTTTTGATTAGAATACCGTGGGAAATAGTTAAGCAGCATTCGAAAACACTTGAATAGTATCCCACAATCTACAAAATGGATGATCCGTAGAAAAGGCTTACCACCAACTTGTTCATGTTTTCTGAAGTGTTAAAGGATAGAGCAATTCCAATCGGAAATATTCCAAAATAAGACAATTGTCAATTGATGACAATCGTGTGTTTACAAAGCGCTTTTATACTAATCGTAAAATGTTCTACATTTTGACTCGTCACAGTTTAGTAGTTTTTACGCTCGTTTCCTGTCAAAGGTGTCAACTCGCGAAGAATTTTGAAAAATGCATTTCGGCATCAGGCCGTACCGCGCGCCCGTCTCGTGCGGGGTGGAGACAAAAAGAAAAACTTTCTCGATTAATCGGGGACTCTGTGGATTTAGTGACCCGGAAGGCATTGTGAAGGCTCCCCAGCCGGAAACGGGGAGGTTGCTTCGATTGAGGAAAAAACGAGAAAAGTCGTTTAATGGAGAGTAGAGAATTGTCTCGAAGGTTGAGTAAGTGGATGTAGTACGTGAGAATAACTTTTAGTCGAGATCTAGTGAATGAAACACTTTTGAACCTTTCAGATTAGATGAATCTTCTGTTATTAAATGAATGTAAACGTGCTCATGATAACTAGTGCAACATCTATTTGAAGAGTTTATAAAAGAGATTAACATCTGAAAAATTATCAGCTCAGTGTTTTTAAAACTCATTTTAAAGAATCGAACTGGGTTCGGAGATGAATTTTTTAAAAAATGATACATAAACATTTTTTTATTGTACCAATAGCTAAAAGAGACTTGAAAGGTCACTATTAGAAGGGAAAGAAATGATTTTGGTTTTTGTAAAAAAACTGCTGGTTTTATGAAAATTTAGCAAAGTTTTCAGTGTTAAGAAAAACAGATTAAATAAAAAATAATAGAAATATTTAATTTTTATTTCATCTATACATAACTCAAACGACATAAAATGTAGCAGGCCACAAGATAAAATTTATTTTAATAAATAAAATTTTTTGAGCTTTTAAAGTTGCTGTTCATGACTTTTTGTCAAAATTTGTCTATGTTTTCAACTTAAAGTGCCTATAAAATATGTCTAAATGAAGCTATCTTAAAATTCGTGGTCTATCAAACCCTCGAAGGATTTAGATACATGCATAACAAATTTCATAAAATTTTATTGAATTGATTTTGCGATATCGTGTTTTCTGTGAATCAATCACAGTGAAATATTTATTCTTCAGGAAATGCATTTTGATATTATACTTGTAAATTAGTTCATTCAAATGAGCTGGGGGAAAAAATAAAGTTTTCATGCTTTTTTAACAGAAATGCCAAAACTAAGCAAACAACGGATGAGTAGGTAGAGAGTTAATATAAACATATCAAATATTATTTTGGAGAATTTTACAGTAAAAATAAAATAAATCACTCATTTTCGCTTAAAAATACCACTGTTTCCGATTTTATTTTTATTTGTTGTGTATTATTGACACTAATGTATCTGTAGATTTATCTTACATATATTAAAAACAAAGTCTGTTTTAGGATCTACGAAGTTTGGACTTTATTTTCAGATCATAAAAAGTTTGCCACATTTTTCGGATATTTTAAATAATTGCTTCGTATTTCTCTTACTCTTTGATTATCAACTGACACAACTAATCATCATTTTAACTGATGCCCACAAAAAATAAATTGTATTTTTGCTTAGATTGCATTTTATGGAATAAGTATTATGTACGATAATTATACTTACAAAAATTGAATTTTTGTGTTTCAGATATAAATGAAAAGATTATTAAAAATTATAAATTCGATTTAAGACCTGTCATTAGATGTAAAACTCGATCTTAAATCGGGGAAACAGGTGATAATATTTTCAGTTAATCTTTCTTTTTAGCGACGTACAAAGACCACTGAAGAAAATATTGCAATAATGTTAAGGTTTTGACTTCAATTTAGATATAGCATTCAATAAGACCACACATATGGAATATCAAATGTGTTTAAAACTAAATGTAATCGTTATAGGATGATCTTTTCTTGCTAATATTATAAGATTATTGTTTCTTGTAAACTGTATAGTTTTTAATAAGATATATACAAAATAATCTATTCAAAAAATTGAGCGATAATAAAAACGGAAAAGATATAGAAAAACTTTTAAAATTTCATCGTTTGTAGAACACATTGTTGAAGATACAGAAATCAAAATAAAGCACTTTTATTTTAATAATTCCTTACAAGGATTTTAAGTCTTAAATGTGTCTATAATATAAAGAATTAGGTCTGTCCGAATTACTAGCGAACAAATAAAATAATGTTTTATTTTTTAAAGGATGATTTCGAATTACATTTTATCTAAAAAAACTGACATAATTAAAATGATTTATTACGCTGTGTAATAACTAGGTACAGCCCTGGTTTTTGAAAACAACAATGTAATGAATTTATAGTTCATTCCGATATCATTCAAGATAAATTGATTTTCTCTTTCTATGCAAACTTGTTAAGCCTACATTGAACTATCAACTACGCATCGAATTTGTTTTGTGGTTATTTTGGTAAAAATAACCAGTCAATCTTTAAAGCGTGTTTATTTACTTTCTTTTAACTTTATTGTCTGCCATATCATCTGATATCTCACTAATTTTTGAAATTAGTAAGTAAGAGCATTCATTAACATTTATTGAAATGAAACCGGTAATTAGTTTTCTAAGCTAATGAATCTACTGTGTTTATTTGTTGACCCGTAGGTATTCAATGAAGAATCATTATGACGTACGTGTTTTATTCCATTCAAAAGAATCCGTTTTTGGTTGGTTTAACTTGCTGACTTGCAGAGTATAAAAAGAAAAAAAAATGTTTTTTTCCCTTTTTATTTTCTTGTATACGAAGTATGAAGAAATTATTGTAATCGTCAAAAATTCGAATTCGAGATTTTGACGAATCTGTTCGTTGCCGAAATCCCTAAGCTAGAAAAACACATTTTGGCGTTATGTCTGTCTGTCTGTGAACTCAATAACTCAAAAACGCTTTGAGCAAGACGTCTGAAATCTGGAATATAGAATTTGTAGATTTCAGTCAAGTTTGAATCAAATCCGCTCATTGGAATTCTGTCTGTTTTGTTCGAATGTAAGAAAAATATATAACAACAAAATGCAAAGAGAGGTAAATTTTAGTTAAATTATTAAATTTGGAGAACTTCACTAAGTTTAATATTATCACACACTGATATTATTGATATATTGCGGTGAATTAGCTTTATGTTTTCGATTTGCTCCAAAAATGTAATATAGTTTTTAGCTAGGGTATTTTAATCTTTATTTCGAAATCATAAAAGAATTAACGGAAGTTGTCTTCTCGAAATTTTCTCGTATATTTTCTACTAAAAGTATTTGTAATATTAACCGCATGAACAATAATTACAGAAGACATTAATAGTATGCTGTAATAGTAATCAAGAACATACAATTTGTATAAAAAATACAAGAAAAGCGAATATGTATTTTGGATGCTTTTTACAGACCGTTTGAAACTTAAATTGGACGAACTATAACTGTTGTCACAAGATCGCATACCAAATTTCATTTATTTATATCATCGCATTTCTGAGTTATTGCTTTTATATGCATGCGGAAGTACAGATCGACAGACGGTCAGCTCTTTGACAAGTTTGGTTTCAAATTTGATAAGGACGTACACTTTAGATGTTAAATCTGTGCACCAAATTTTACCCAACTAGCTCCCTTTAATATGCCATTTTCTTGTTAACTTGTATTCGGACAACCGGTCAGACAAATTTTCTTTGAATGGAATTTGTTCAAAATCTGACAGGGATCGATAAATTTAGTGTAAAGAGTATATACCAAATTTTTTCCCCCTATTTAAAAGCGTTTTTGAGTTATCGTGTTCACAGACAGACAGACAGACACAATTCCAAAATTTACGCTTTTGGACTCAAGGAGATCTGAAACGTAAAAATTTATCAAAATCTCGTGCTTGAATTTTTTGACGATTCTAATTTTTTTCCCTCTTAGTATACTTCGTATACGAGAAATTAAAAACTATGCAAATATTTATTGTTTGGTTACATGTAAATTATACATATGTTTATCATTTGCAAAAAATACATGAATTTTTTTTATTTAATTTACTTAAAGTTACAAATTGGCTAATGGAAATACATCAAGTAATTTATAAACCCCTTAATTTTTAATACAAGGAAAGAAAGAAATAAGGATATCTAAGGTTACGAATTTCTTTCCAATTTTTAAATCGTATAAACAAATGTCTAAATGGTCTAATGATAGAGTTTCGATTTTGGAATCAGAAAGTCACAAACTCGAGACATAGTTCTACTAAAGGGCGATGCGCGTTACCTATATTGGCTTAAATATTTTATAGTTGTTTTATGTCGAAGAAGTTTAGAGAAATCAATATCCAAATTGATACAGCTCTCGTAATAGCACAACGTTGCAAAGTTCGTTTCATCAAAAGCTATCAAGCAACTTTAAAATAAGATATTCATCCTATAATATCTACATATTCTAATTCGATTGACAGATATTTTTGTCTCATATAACACATTACATAGAATGTGCTTTTACAAGGTTTTTGATACTATCAAAACTGCTATTACAGACATTTTGATTAAAAAAATTGTATTTTTAGTTATATTTATAATTTTATTAAGTTACTGCATTTACAGTTTTTTTTTAAGTTGCATTTTGTTGTTATTGTTGTATCTTTTCATACTGATGATAGATTGCTCATCATGGTACCACATTACAAAGTTCATCTCATGAAAAGCTCTCTTGTAGCTTTGAAATGAGATGTTAATCCTACATTTCAGTTTTAAATCAATATGCAAATATTTGCGCATCAAGTAAAATATATCACAAAATAAGCTGCAAAGTGGATTTTTATTATTATCAGAACTGCAGCTAGTAATATTCTGATAGCGAAATTGTATTTATATTTTTAGATCTTTTTATACAGATGATAGATGGAATTTTTCGCGAAACTCATTTACAATATTCCTAAATTATTATTGAAAAGTAATTAATTTTTAATTATATTCAAGTTGTAAAGAAAGGCTAACTTTATATTTATTTTGTTATACTACTTATTTTCACATCATACCTTTTCTATGAGTATAGTTGCACAATTTAGTGAATATACATTTTATTTGAAGCATTAAAATTCTATAAAACCAAATGAAAACTATATACTATTGGACTTGACTGTGAATAATGTCTTTTAAATGGAATGATTAATAGTGCAAAACAACTATCTTCATGCAAGAAAAAGCGGAAAAGCTAATCAGTAATTTTGCATATTAATCATTGTAATCATTTTCTGAAAGAAATTCTTCGTTTTCAACAAATAGGTTAATATACAAATTCTTTTTATATTTTATGATTAATTTTAAATGATTTTCTAATGACTTTTGCTTCATCATTCAAGTTTTGTAAGTTTCAGAATATAGCGATAAAATCATAATAATCATCTTTTTTTTAAAACGATGTTTGACCGAATTAGTTTTGTTTATTCAATAGTTACGCAGGAAAATAGAAAAATAATCGATTTTTACTTTGCGGAGTAGTTTCATACTTCATCAGCATCCTTTCTTTTTAACAGAATAACTTATAATGTCATTTTTTAGTAGCACTATTGCTTATCTTCGATTTATAATACCATAAATCGTCAGCAATGTGTAATTATAAGTGAGTATTGTACATTATTCATTAAATTTTTTTCGCTTCTATTCACTGATTTTTTTCCTTTAAAAGAAAAAAATGTGTTTAGTCCTTCCAAAAGCACTTTTTTTCAGTTTATCCTTTAGAAGTATTGGTAGATTTAACCAATACTTGCAAAATTGTATAATTTGTATAGGATTACCCAAGATTAGTATTGAGGTACTGCAGGTATCAAGATTAGCATTGATGTACCAGATTATCAAAGTAATAGGTTAGTGTATATAATTGCCTGGAGACCACACATCTTTGTATGGGCTAGATATTTTAAAAAATTTTTTTATTATATGAATTTATAATGTAGATTTTATTATATGGATTTATTATATAGATTCTATTATATGGATTAAATATTTATTTTATATGGATTCGTTTCAAGAGCATTTTTTTTCAGTTTTAAAATAATTATAATTCCATAATTACATTTGGTAGATTTAACCAATACTTACAATCATAAATTTGATTAAAAAATATATTCCTGGATGATGAAACTTGCAAAATTGAATAATTTGTATCAGATTACCCAAAATTAATATTGATGTTCTGCAGGACCAGATTATCAAAGAAATAGGTCAATGTAGGTAATTGTTTAGAAACCACACATCTTTGGATGGGCTGGATATTTAAAAAAAACATTTTTATTATATGGATTATATAGATTTTATTATATTGATTAAATATTATTTTATATGGATTTCTTCCCCAAACATTTTTTTATCAGCTTTATCTTAAGTGGTTTTGATGGTAGTGTAGTGTAAGTAATTACCAGGAGGCCCTACAGTTCTGGTTCGCAGTTCCCAGTGGATGGGTTCGATATTTATTTTTGAATTTTTATTTTATGTAGATTCCTGATTTATTCAATTTTGTGTTTTCAAAAGCCGTTTAAATTCCAGAGCCTTATTCTTAATATTTATTTTCTCCTATTTTCAAGCTCGTTTGCAAATTAATAATTGTAATTAGTTGACTGACTCACATTACAAGTCAATAAATAACTCTTACAAAGTTTGTATTCTAGAATTCAGCATGCTTTAAATTTTTTTTGAAAACGCTTTGAATTTTGTTTTAGTATTCCGTTAGTAAAATTATTTTCAAAATTTTTAATACGTAAGATATTGAAACGGATTCTCCCGCTGATAACCCGCAATTAAATGTTTAAATTTTTCAATTTGTTACAAAAATTTGATACTGAAAAAATTGTTTTATAAAGAAATTAAATTAAAATCAATGCAATATATCGGGGCTTCCGAAGCTTGCATTATCTAGAGGCTCTCTCAGAGTTTAATTTGATCCTGGTGCACTGTAACTGTCTGATTACGTAATGAAATATCTACACATGATGATTTACATTATTTTGAGTGCCTTTCGACTGTTTTTTTTCGGGTTTTCAAAAGCCCAAAAGAAAGAAAGTTTGCTCAATAGAATGACAGAAACACCAATTTTGACCAGAAATTACTCTTACACAGAAAATTAACTAGGTAAAGAAATAATGTCTATGAGACGGTAAATGACACGTAATGCTTTCTATAATTAATCATTATATTATCCTTAAATATGGATATCAAATGGAATTTTTGGGCGGGCCTTACACTCATACAGATAAATTGGATCGGTGTGGTTTTTTATGAAGTTCGATTTGAATGAAAAGTTACGAACTTGGGTTTTTGGTAATGTACTCTTAATTTATAAGTTGATAATTTTTTTTTTCTAAATGCAAACTATTTCCGACAAAATTAGAGAAAAAGGCAACATAAGTAACAGATATTTCAATAAAGCTAATTTATAGTTTCCCGTCTTTAAAATAGAAAAATCTCTAAGGGAAACTTTATTTTTTTCCTTTTTTTTGGAGTTCCTTTCTATCCAATGAGTATTTATAATATTCTAATAAAACTTGATTGTATTTCCATAAATTGGAACAGCTTTCCATATTTTTCTTTACTTTTAACTGCTTTGAAACTATTGATGTATAAAAATATTTAAAAGCCATAATAAATCATTGTTCTTGATTGTTAATTTTAAAAGCGTGACAATTTAGAGATAGTTTAAAAACATTTACTTAAAAAAAAGGACATTAGTAGAAACATGATAATTTAAGTAAACATATATACATTAAAAAATATTTTATGAAAACTTTGACAACTGTTTTAAAATCAGTCAAAATTCCCAGATCACATAAGAGAAAAGGATTTTTTTAAACATTAAAAACCCTTTACACAATATTAATTCTTTATTGTAAAGAAAGGTAAACAAATATATTCAAAACATAAATATTAAAAGGTTTAATATTCACAAACCTCAAAGTCCAAACAAATTGTTTGCATTTTTGTCAGAAAAGGTAAATTTAATCCGATTTTCATTGCTCCTGTCAATGTACACGATATTATGAGCATTTGATAACGATTGATCATGCAAGTTTAGAAAGTAGATGGTTTTCCGTCATAATCATATTAAGAAATCATCAATTGCAATTACTTTAATAAAACCATTCATTTTGCATTTTAGTCGAAAATATTCGAATAGAAACAGATCCGGAAACAGAGATTAGATTTTCAAATAAATCGTTATTTTTGCTCCTTTTCCTGTTTTATCTTTCATCTAGGGCCTATTGTTTAATAAACAAGGTTGTTTATTTCCGTTTCTTAGATTATGGTTGAGTTATAATCATATTAAGTAATCATCAGTTGCAGTTATTTTAATAAAATCGTTCATTTTACATTTTAATCCAAACTATTCGAATAGAGATAAATCCGGAGACAGATATTAGAATTTTCAAATAAATTGTCATTTTTGCTCTTTTTCTTGTTTAATCCTTCATCTATGGCCTATTGTTTGATAAACAATGCTGTTACTCATTTTAATTAAATTATAGACGACATTTAATTAAGAGTCTAGCATAATTTAATGATTAATAAAAAACAGCATTTAATTTATCAGAATATAATTAAATCTATCATTTAATTTGTCAAATCTAATTGGAATCTGGCCTTTAATTTAATTAAATCCAATTAAAACAATGTATTTAATTGTTTTAAGTAGATTTCATTAAATAAATTTTGTAGATTAATTATAAATATTGTTTCATTTTCGTTATGCTTTTCTAAGCTTTTGATTCTTTTGTTACAAGTTTATAAATAATTTTGTTTTTTAAAAATGATTTTTATTGCGTTTTAAATTTATGATATCTTGATATTACACATATCTGTTTTAGCTATTTTTGATACAAATACTAATTTGTATAAATTAATTGAAATTATAATTCTATTTGTTATTTATTCCCTTGTACATTTTTTTAAAAAAAAGTTAAAGATTAACTTATTGAAAATAGTAACAAGGCAGCTTTGTTTGCATACGGAATTAAACAATAAATAACATGTGTTAGTAAAAATATGGGGTCGATTAACTTGTCCGATCAATACTATATTTTTATGAACAGTTATGAATACAGTTTAAAACAATAAGAATGCCTTAGCTAATTTTCTTTTGATTTGACTATATTTAGTATTAAACCCATAATAATTTTGGACAGAGGAAATATCTTTATCCTATTAGCAGAACATATTATATCCCTGATATTGTTCGTTATTGTAAACTGCTCCATGTCGTGGAAATATCGAGGGAATATTGTAAAGCATTTTGTCCCATTTGAACATAATCACTTTGTAATGAAAGCAATGCATATGGGATATTATTTAGAGATTTTCTGCTAAAACCATCTATCAAAATAAGCCATATCCTTGGATGATTTATTCTTTCTTTTGATTTGACTAGGTTTATTATTAAACTCACAGTATTTTTGGACAAAGAAGATATCTTTTTTCTATTAGCACAACATATTATCTCCCCGATATTATTCGATATTCTAAACTGTTCCATATCGTGGAAATGTCGAGACAGTATTGTAAAGAATTTTGTGCCATTAGAAGCATAATCAAATTTGTAATGAACGGAGAGCGTAAGGGGTATTATTTAGAGATTTTCTGATAAAACCATCTATCAACAATAAGCCATGTTTCTTGGCCGATTTATTTTTCTTTTTATTTGACTGGGTTAAATATTAAACCCACAATATTTTTGGACAAAGATGATACCTTTTTTTTCTTATCACAAAATATTGTCCCCCCGATATTTTTAGATATTCTAAACTGTGCCATATCATGAAAATATCTAGACAGTATTGTAAAGCATTTTGGGCCTTTATAAACGTAATTGCTTTGTTATGAAAGGAGATCATAGGGAATATTATTAAGAGATTTTCTGATAAAATCATCTGTCAACAATAAGCCACATTTCTTGGAAAATTCTAAAAAGAAGGGAACGAGCATTTTCCAGTTCACTGAAATTTTATGAAAATTAATTGATTGCGCAATATGCATATTGCCCCTTAAATGGCTGGTTAGAAAAATAAAAGCTTGCATATTAGTGGCTTGTGGTACGACGCACGTAAACAATCAACGGAACAGTGATGTGCTCCATTTGTTTCAGAAAGAAATAAAATTCGAAGGAGCAAGCAAGGGCAAGCAAAAAACGGCTTTTTTTCCTCAAAAAGGAATTTCGCCATTGTTTCGAAAGAATGACAACTCAATGTCGCTCCTAGGCATCATTATCGTGCCTTTTATAAAAGCGATATTTGTATCGAAACTGATGACATGTTTTAGAAACATTCTGAAACAATTTATGCTATGATTGCAGAGGAAAAATGTTACAATTTTGATAAATGTGACTCATAATTTGTGTT
The DNA here is from genome assembly GCA_026543865.1 of Argiope aurantia. Classification (NCBI taxonomy): domain Eukaryota; kingdom Metazoa; phylum Arthropoda; class Arachnida; order Araneae; family Araneidae; genus Argiope; species Argiope aurantia. The sequence continues at coordinate 295,859 of JAPMOR010114991.1, read as the reverse complement.
AATAATTGATAATGTTATGAAAGTTGTTTCCTTTTTTGTAAGCTGTCTTAAAACTTCTTAACTGTTTCCTTACTATTAATTCTGTGTCTTATATGGCAACAAGATTATTTTAAAATACTATTTTTTTAAGAATTCTTTCTCTAATATAAATTTTTTGGCCTATTTTAAAAAAGAAATTAAACTTGTTTGGTACTTAGAAAAGTTACATATTTGCTTTGCAGATAATACCGTTTAATATGTTTGAAATAACAAAATGAATAAATTCAGCTTTCAACTATAAATATTAAATCATCTATCTATTAATAAGCACGTTTCCTTAATACCGATTTCAAAAGAGATTAATTCTTTCTCTAATTCCCCAATGAATAATAACATCATAGTTCCTGATGAGGGCGCTTCATCCATTCCTTTCGTTCATAGTAATCTTATCTCTAAAGATGCCGTTTAATAAGAAAAAAATGATTATTAGTTAATATTTTGTTATGATTATTAGTTAATATTTTGATTAATTATTTAATTATTTTTTAATATAGATGTGATGGAAAATTCAGACGATTAACTCTTGGGTCCTTATCTATTTATTTTTTTTAATTACTTCAAGTACAAGAAAGGGTACCCAGAAAAGTTGTGGTGGGGGTGGAATAGAATAGAATTAATTAATATATTTTTTAAAAAATTAAAAAATTAAAAATTCTAAACAAATATATGATAAATAATTTCACAATTTTCGATGAAATAATAAATTTACGATATAATTAAATAATCAGTTGATCGGCAAGGAATACTGACTGTCTTTCATTTCAATTAAATTTCATAAATACAATTGGATATTCACGATTTCTACAGCAAAACTATTTTTAAGCATCAACATCGGACATAATATAAAAAGCGAGGAATTGTAATTTCCATACACATTCTTTTTTTGTATACAAAAAAAAAAAAAAAAAAAAAAAAAACTTGCTTAGTGGATTCATGTTCTTAATATTCCCACTAAAACTTTACTACCTGATTCATATATTCTCAAATTGCGCGCTATATGTTAAGGTAACGTAATTTCATTTTTTTTATTCCTAATGTAAATTGTGCAAATAATAACTTAATTATTCTTCTTTAACTTTGAACAACAGAATAAAATCACGCATTTAAATATTTTACGAAATAATAAAAATCGTTTTAATTTCATCGACAAAAAAAAAGTCGTTGAAAATTATTTAAAACAAAGAAACATAAAATGAAGCATTTTTTAAAAATTGTCAAAATTCAGAAAAATAAATCCTTGGAACTAAACTAATGTAATTAAAAAAATATTTTTTCAAATTTTAAAATAATAAATTTTTTTCAGTTGCTATATCGCAGTAAAACGCCTATGAACTAAAGTTTTAAAAAATTCCTTCGAATTATACATTTGCACTCGTTTAAATATGCTTGTTCCGATTTTAATAATTCTAGTTTTAATAATCTAGAGTGCCAGAACACGCACTCGTACCATTACTATAAATAGAGACATACAATAAATACACTCTAATATGAAAATGCCACCTTTGCATGAGTGTTCCATTTTCAGGTTTCTTTTAAACTTACACAATATAACGCGTTTTATATCTACCTTTATAGCACAGAGAAGAAAATTGAGAAGTAATCCTCTGAGTGAGTAGGCCAAAATATCTTTTAATTTTAGTGCTAAAACGACATATCACTATTAATTTCTATTGACCATTGAGCTTTTAAATTATCGTGTCCATATATACTGATATGCAGATCGACAGGCATTCAGCATTTTAAGATTTATTGGTAAATGGCAAACATAAATGCTTCAGCTGTTTGCCACTTTGTCATATCTATATTTCAGAAGTTATTATACATAAAAATACTTTTTGGGGGCCAGAGGGTTCCAGGTTCGAGACCCAATTCCGCTCAAAGACGTCTGTATAAGCTAAACTGGTGCACATCAAATCCGTCGGAACCAAACGTCCTTCCTTTAGTAATTTGCGAAAATTTGAGAAGGGAGGTGAAATTTGTGGGGCCCGTCTTAAAATGGAGCGTATATAACGTTCCATAATGGAACGAAGTGAAATATTCATATATGAACAAAGTGAAATATTCATAAACTAAACTGACAAGACATGTGTATGTCCTTTCCTCGCCCCATCAACTACTAAATATTTATTCAAATATAGGCGATAAAACCACGGTGCCAATTTCATGCATCTAGGTGCCTTTCAAATTTCGCTATTTACAAACGGATGAAAAGACATACATACAAGCTTTGTTTTGTTTGTTTTTCTGCTTGTTGAAAATTGTTTGAAAAACTGTTACTTTTCAAACCAGGAGAGGCTTAAAAGGTAGACAACTATCCAAATTTATATGTCAAATTATCACTTAGTGCAGGATAAGGGAAAAAAGAATGATTTATTATGCGGAACTGCACTCGGTACTGAACTCGAATTTGAAATACCTACACAATAATTACCACAAAGAACAATTCTAGTTTCGTTTTTACAATTTACAGTTTAACGCTCATTTTTTTTTTAAATCATCGTTTCCAGAAAAATATTTTCGCAGATTTTGAGTCAACAATTCATTGAAAGTATAATGGGAAGAAAAAAAAAGAAACAGTTAAATGGAGCTAAAAAAAGTAAAATAGAGAATAAATAGAAGTATTCTATAGAGCTTAAATACTGTTATATTCAAAGGCAATGGCCACAAATGTAAAGATGTTTCTGCCAGATAAAGGATTTTGAAAAACTCTAGTCATTGTACAATATTTTTTACAATTGGAGTTGATACTTCTTTTTTTTAAATAGAAAAACTTTTAATGAAATAAAAGTTGACAAAAGAATTTCGTAATACAAGTTAACTTAACTAATTTGCTAATACAATTAATTCTTCTTAAAATTTTCCAAAAGTGGAACTAATAGAACTATTTAATATTGCTTTCTTTTATAAGTTTGAAGATTCTATCAATACATTCAGAACAAAAAGAAACATCAAATTCATATTTTGAAAGTATATAAAACTAAATTTATTTCATTTTTCTGTATTAACTTTCATTTTAAGTTTTATAATCTAAAGCGAATTCCTAAATGTGAAAAAAAGGCACATGAGCATTGATTTTTGAAACATCAATAAACTCTGTATGCAAAGTTTTTAAATGAAAACCACATTAAATTTCGAATCCAAAATATAGTAGAATGATAATGTTTCAGTCTTGATTACAACAGTCGTTGCATCCTATGTGTAACAGTTTTTTTATTCACTAAATTATTATGCGGTTTGACAAAGAAGGTCAGCCTAAAAGCATTATTATATTAATAAAAACAAAAGGAAAAATGTGAACCGTTCTCTTGCTATTAAATACCATATGCTCCAGGTTTCACCATAAAGTAACTTCGCCTCCTTATTCAACACGTAAATTACCCAGATATTAAGCAGAATCTTTCTTCTTTAGCTTTCAACGATCTTCATATATAAAATGCTGGCATAAGTGGCACAAAAATTGGGATTATTACTTATTGTCGAACGGCTTATTACTTATTGTCGAAAATATAAACAAACTATCATACGAATTTCACATTTTTGCAGCTGCATTGAATTCAACGCTTCGCTTAGCTAGATCATGGAGCTGCGAAGTGTTAGAAACTTTTTGGATTCGGTAAGTCATCAAAAAGAATAGAAGAAAGATACAAAGAAATCCAAAAATTGGCTTCAAACCGAAAATTTTACCAGGCACAAAAATAATCTTTGCGTCATCTTAAGACTCTGAAAAACTAACATTTTAATGATATTAATTTCATTTCTGTACAATTTTTTCCTTAATTTCAACAATTTTTTAATTCAATTTGATATACTAATCGTAACAATGTTTTTAAATGCTATGATGGTATTCAAACTCACGAATCAAAACATTCAACTGCTTATTTTTATCAATCGTTAACTCCGTAGTACGATTTACCGATCATAAACTCCATAATTATTTCTACTTCAGTTTTAATTTCATAAAATATGCATTTTTTAATTTACAATAATTTGATTCAATTGAATTTATATTTTTCATTCGTATCAAATAACAAAGTGAGAAGCATTTTGAAAGATATTCCATATTGATTATTTCAGAACCTAAAAAAATGAATAATGCAACCAAACAAATTAATCGTCGAAGTCGTCTAATAGAAGAAAATTACGCAATTACATATTTGGCTGAATAATGGTAAACGGCTTGAATTTTAGTTCAGTAATGAAATATGCTGTTGTAAGTTACTCAAAGAGTTATTTAAAAAAATTGCAAAATTTAAGAAAAATTTGCTCAATTATTAAATCGGTATCATTAAAACGACAGTTTTTAAATTTAATAATGATATAAAAATAGTGTTTATCGTTTTGTGCAATAATATGCTATGGAGGTATAACGGAAAAGTGCCAAAATCTTGCTTTATTTTTATTCAATTAGATTTTTGATTTAAATTTCAAAAAAAATCCCATTTCAACCCTCCAAAGTATATTCTTGACAAATTTTGTAGCTTTAAGACAAACGGCTTGTCCTGTTTTAGCCCCAAAACACAGAAAGAAATATACGTGTACATGTGGAGTAGTAATGATAAATTTTGAACACAATTAATTACACTTCAATTTAGTCTGTTTAAACTTTCAGCTCCCTTTATTAAATTTTCGTGTTTTTTTTATAGTTTTGATTTGTTTATTGAACTATTAGCATTGATTTCGTATGATTCAAAATATAAAAGAAAATCAAATATCAATTTAATTGATAAATCACTTAAATATTAATTTATTAATATTTAATTATTATTTGTAAATATTTCTAATCATAATTTATAACTATTTTTTACAATTTATTAAATACCAAACATTAAATAATGAAGAAATCAAAAATGAATTTATTTTATAAATCACAGATATTAATTTATTAACATAAAAATACAAATAAATTCAAGCGGTAAATGAAAATTATTTTTGTACAGAGAATTTACTTTTGGTAAATGATCAATTGCAATAAATTTAAAAATTAGAAATCGTGTCAAAATGTTAATTGGTTAAAAATTTATTTTCTTAGAAAAGAAAAAAAGGAAATTTGGTTTGAGAGGGGAAGTTTACAAAGAATGTTAAGTGAAATAAAATTAAAATAAACCAGAACTTACTCGAATTATCACTAATAAATTTGTCATGCCAGAAAACGCCTTGCACGGCATTGGGATAAAATAGTTACGAAATATTAATTTTCAGTGTAAAGTTAGCATTAGTATTGAATCTATCGCGTCATCCTTGGCGATTAAACCTCGGTATGCCGTTAGTAGCATCCGTAAATCGAATTTATACTTAAGACGCGTTATTCTCAATCGAGTGAAACAAAAATTTGACATAAAACTAGTAGTCACAAAATCTCATGTGTTGTGTGCCGAATCCTGTTGTCTACTGTGGAAGCAGCGTCGTATCTTTTCTGTAGTAGTCAGTTATGAGAAGTAATGAGTTGGCAGTTAAAGCGAGAGAAGTTCAGCAATTGGAGAGACCGTAGAGCGAAACTCCGAGGAAATTCCTCTCTTGCTGGATTCTGTCTGGCCGCTTCGTGTACTGTGGATGATTACTACTTGTGGGCTACTGTCGTCTGTAGTGAGCTAATATGTGCGGTCTTGTGTTCGTCTCGGCTGTAAATATTTGTCGTCCGTGTACTCGTCGTCTTTGTATTAGTGTCTTCGTGTAAATAAAAGTCGTTGTTTTCTACTGAGGCCTGCTGATTGTGTTCTCACACCATACACCCACTATCGAAAGAACCCGGCGGTGGAAAAACTGTAACAGAAGATAAAAGTATGCTTGTGTTTACATATGTTTTGGCACTGTACAAATCAGGCCGTTTGATCTAGAGCTACCAAACTTGACACGTACATAATATGAAATATGGGAATATGAACCACAGAGGATTTTTCATTTGAAATTTTAATTAGAATTTCATTCATTTAAAAATTAACCTAAATTTTGGTATTTTTTCACGATAATTTCTGAAAATTGCGCAACTCAAAAAGGTTTTTTTTTCAACATCTTAAATTTAAAAAAAAAATTATATTTTCAATGTTACCAACGATTTAACCTATAAATTAGAATTTCTCTTTTTAATAAATTAAAAAATATATTTTAACCGAATTTTGAAACAATTTATTATCACAAAATAAAAATAAAAATTAGCCTGCATGTTTCTCAGGTAATGGGAAAAATTAATTTTTATCAACTTGTTGCCATCACGTTGACAGCAGATCAAATTTAAAAAATAAGTTAACATTTACTGGATATTAAATCTAGAAAAATGTAATTTTCAGCAAATGTCTGCATGAAATGAAATAAATATAAAATAAATATAAATATAAAATATGATTCTAAAAATTTAAATGCAAGAATATTTTTCTGTGGCTTTTTACAATATCTATATTATTAATTCAATAATTTCGTTTTATTTAAAGTAAAAGCAGTTTAATATATACAGGGTATATACTAATAATATATACTAATAAGAGACCAACAGCTAATTTCTAAATAGTTAGTATGAGACATATATATCTAATAAGAAAAATAGTTTAAATGAAGTAAAAAGTACTATTTCATACAATTTGAATAAATAATTGTTCCGATGAATTATGAATTTTAAATTTTTGTACAGATCCTCTGTTCTGTGAGACATATTTAAGAACTTAATATTTTAAATAAAGAAAATCCATTCTTTTGCGATTTAACTGATCGAGTATTGAAAATTCGAACATTTCTATTCTGTAAAAACGCACGACGTCTCATCGATCGCCTTGAAGAAAATGCACCAATCAGCGTCTGGAGATTTCTCTAGGTTGATTGGTGTAAAATAATGAAATCGTTGATTCCCTAAAATAATGATATTCAAAGCTATATAACTCGGTCAGATTTAACCACAAAAGATTAAAAGCTCGATTGTCAAGATTATTTCACTGAATATGATTCATAGGATCGAATGTCTATAAAATTTAATATTTATAATTGTTTTTAGAAGTATGTTTAGCGACTGATAAAATAAATATTACTTACAGCATTTAAATCCTTTTGAAAGTGAAACTCAAAATTGAATTTTATGAGGAATCAGAGAATTTTTAATTGAAAAATTCTTTAAGATATTCATTAAATTGCATTAGACTTCAATGCTGAAAAATTCGATTTTTGCAGATATATTTAAAAAAGCATAATTGGTTTCATAAAAAAAGCATTTGTTTTGCTGAGAAACTTTACAAACAAAATATTATTTGTAAAGTACAAAAAAGTATTTGTTTAATCAATTCCTCTTATTATTAAAAACTTGAAAAAAAAATATTTGTAAAATTTGATCAACTCCGCTTCAACTTTAAATTTTATGGGGACTTGCAGAAAATTAGGGAGATGCATAGGACAATGAATTGGAGAGCATAAGAATACTGTAATAGTATGAGTTAAATAATTATCAAAAATAATTTTGCAGATTAATTTCCTAAAATAATTTAATAAATAATAAGAGATCTAAAATAATAAGAGACCAAGTAACATAAAACATTTCATTGAGAATTTTAGCGACTACGAATCACTTTCATTCAGCTTGACGCCACAGAAGGCTAATTACTAATAAATAGGCTGCCGACTTCAAATCTAAGTCTTCCGAGTATTTTTATAAAAGATAAAATATGGAATGCTAAATTTTACAAATATTCAAATAATTTGGCAAATAAAATAGTTACAGAAATGAGCATGTTGTACAAAAAAGGAAAATGCATTTGTCGAATTAATTTCCTAAGTTTCCTCCAAAATAGTTTTATTTTAAAAATAATAAATTTATTTCGAATTTTATTCTGAATTTACTCTCTTTTTCCAAGAAGAAATAGGTCATTTAATCAATTTTTGAATAATTTATTTTAGTTAAATTCCTCGTTCCGTTAAAAGAAAAAAGTCGAGTTCGAAAAAAGTCTGGTTTCATACTTATGATATTTCCTGCTTACAATAATATTGTTCAAAACAATATTCTTTTTCAGGATTGTAAAAGGAATGAAAAAAATTACATAAGCGCATTATGATTTTTAAATAAATATGAACACTTTATTTTGTTTATGTTTTATTTTGCATTCCTTTACTGTACATTAGTATTTGCAGTTTTCAAAACAATGCATTTCCTGCCTGAACGCAGTCTATTTTCAATACGTTTTTTTAAATATCCTGTTTAGATCAAATTTCTGTTAAAGTCTAGCAAATTGTTTTTAACCATTATTTATTTTAATATTCTTTAAGCGCTTATATATAATTGCTCACGATCCGTGCGAAATGTCCATTTGTCATTTTGCTATGATTTATATCCATGCATGACTGAAGAAATCTTTGGCAGATTTCAAATATTAGAATAATTACAGAAAAAGCACCGATTGATTCCCTCACAACTGTTTTAAGGAAATTATTCTATTAGTTTTATGTAACTGAATCGTCGAGTTTTCACAAAAATGAATCAAACGATTTTTTTAAACCTGTTTTTTGAAGTATTATTAACTAAAACTGAACATATAACTAACTAAAACTGAAACATATATAATTTTTATTTTATGCAGAGAAGCATTACTTTGTAGGGAAAATAGAGTACTTACTTGATCATTGATAACGTTACTGGTGGTCATAAGTCTTCATACGAAACAAATATTTGAGAAATCGGATGAGTATTTGAGACTGAGTGATTGGTTAATTATATGAAAATTTATATATATATATATATATATATATATATATATGCAACAAAACTTTATAATTTCATTATCTCGTTCTCTTCTCCTAGAATATCATCATTTTTTTAAATTATTTCAATTGCTACCGTCTATAATTTACAAGCGATACAGTTATCATGGGGGGGGGGTACCATGCAAAACCAAAATTATTACTATCATCATTTTTGCTTCCTTTTTGTAGTCTTATTTTATGCTTTTCTTGTAATAATTTCACCAATATTCATCATATCACGAATAAGACTGTGTTGGTACAGTTGGTGCAATACCTAATAAAATAAAACAGGAATTGAAAAAATCCTTTTCTCTTATAAAACTTTAGAATTTTGAAAATCCGTGTCTTTCAAAGTACGATTTTGCAAGACATTCTCTCCTCTCCATCTGGTCGTATGCATAATTAATTTGAACGGTTTAATTATAAAGTATTCTTATTATTATTTTCTGTTCTGTTCTGTTCTCTAAGTATAATAATATATATAATACAAAAATTTGCCTTTTAATTTATAGCATAAGAAAAGTATTTCTCAAATAATCAAATTTAGATATTTAGATATTATAACGTGTAGATTAATGTGACAATAATAAATTAATGCGACAACACTTATTTCTCTATATATACATGTATGCATTTTTAATTGATATTTAATTGCATTTAAATTTTTAATTTAATAATTTTATGATTCTAATTCCTTGTCTAATCTAATCATAAAATATTTAAATGATTTAACATGGTGTCTTCAAGTAACGATGAAATCTTATGGTTCAAAATTGAAATAAAATAATTGTAATTATTTTCTAGGCTTTTTCACTAATGACAGATATGGCTGTAGCATTATTAGCAAATTGATTAAAAAGATATTGTCATAGTTTTATAGCATAGTTTTAAATAAAGGATTAAAACTAACAAGTAATAAATAAAGGTTGTCGATTGATATCTTCTATTTTAGCATCTATATATCAAAGATAAAGAAATCTAATCTCTTAGAGCGGATGATAATTCGTAAAGCAAGGCAAGCATATTTGCTGAAGGGGAAAAAAAAACCCATAAAAAATTGCATTTTAAGTAAAGATTGTTTTTAATCAGAAAATAAAGAAAATAGCTTTAATATTGTTGCAATTATAATAGGATTCTTTATCTTTGTTGGTAAGCTTTACTTTTATTTTTATTTACTATAAATTTTTCACATCACGCAGCGCCCGGCTAGCTCAGTCGGTAGAGCACGAGACTCTTAATCTCGGGGTCGTGGGTTCGAGCCCCACGTTGGGCGACGGTTTTTTTTTGTTTCAACTGCGGCTTAAATTAAAAGATCGTGTGACTGATATTCTGAATACGAATATGTTTTTGATAGTCAATTTTTTTTTCAGGTTTGTGATTATGTGCAGGATGAAATTTTGGAAAATGCTGTAAAATAATTATATTTTTTCATCGAAATATATTAGCTAATTCCTGTACTAAAAAATATAAGCTGGAAAATAGCATGATATTTATAGTTTTACTTTCGCATCGTGAAGCATTAAAATAACTACAAAACATTTCTAAATGATTAGATTATTTATTTTCTTGCTCAGGAACTGCATAACATATTGATACATTATTAAAATTATTTTATAAAAATATTGTAATCAATTTATTTTTAATTTATTTTTTAATTTATGAGGTTTTTCGTAAATTTTTTTTCCAAAATTTAAAATGTAGGCACATAGCATTTAAAAATATAAAGCTGTATAAAAAACCTGAATAATGCAAATATAAAAATCAGTGTAACTTATAAAAGAATGGAATCTCAAGAAATGGAAATATTCAAACAGTTTACGAAGGAGACTGATCAGAAATTAAGAATATTAATAAAAATTAATGCAAAAATCGACTTTTTAACATCGCCACTTATTTAAGTAATAAACGGCTAAATGATGGCGCCACTGAGGTTTTCCCTTGTAACTCTCTAGTTATAGCTCTGAGCAATAGATGGTGCCAGGAGTAAGAGATCTTAAAAATACTCTTCAAGTCAATAATTTTTAACCGATAAGTATTCACAAAGTATTGTATGGGTTCAAACTTTACGAGGAATGAACAACAATATATAAAGTAAAATGTAAAATATTGAAAAAAAAAACAAAAAAAACCCGAAACTTTTTTAATGCAGAAGTATGATTTTACGGAATAATGTTATTTACTACTCTTTTCCGTAGAAATTTTACTACTCAATACCTGGGTCAAAATCTTGTATATATTCATAAAATATTTTGAAATATTTAAATTAATTCTAATTGCTATTTAAAATTCAATTTTGTCAATTTTTTTCCATTAAATTTATTTCAAGTATTTTTCTAAAAGCAATGAATTAGGTTGAAACCGAAAAATACTTCCAAGAAAGATCTTTATGGCACAGACATATTTTCAGATTTAAAAAAAAAATAAATTATATTGATGTATGATCTGCTTTTTGTCTAAGAGAAATTATGAAAAATGTCTCACCTTTTCTTTAAACTTTCATACTGGTAGGAAACTTTAATTTTTTTTTCTAATAACAAAAATAGTTAATCTCAGATTGAGTAAAAATTCACATTTGATAAATTAATCTCAAATTAATTTGAATTAAGAAAATATATATTTAAAATAACAAATATTTTCTATTTACAGAAACTCTTGATTTTTTTTTCTTTATTCGATACACATATATAGCTAACAAAAACGTGAATTTCAATATATATATATATATATATATATATATATATATATCTTTATT
>JAPMOR010114991.1:246713-283956 GCA_026543865.1 Argiope aurantia | reverse complement strand
ATATCGGGAAAAAAAACTTTAGCCCTAAATATTCCATAAAACAAATGAATAAATTAATTAAATATTATCCTTGCTCATACATTCCTAACAACTTTCCGTGTGAAAAAAAAAAAGTTCTTTCATGAACATTTGTTCTGATAAAGGAATTTCTTCAATGAAATAATAAATTTTCTTAGAGATAAAATTATAATAAGCTTCTTTACATTCAAAGATTTATTTTTATATTTTAGAGCTAAAATGTCAAAGACAATTATCCTTAATATTTTTCTATATCTTGAGACATAAGTCATGAATGAATTACATTTTTTGCAGAATGAAATATCCTCAAATAATGAATAATTTAGAACAATAAAAATGACTATATGTTCTTCATCAAGATCTAAGTACGGTGATATTTTAATTACAAAAACGATCTACATAAACAGTTTTGATATCAAAATATGTACTCTTACCATAAGTCAAATATTAAAACGCAATTTAAAGAAGAATTTTGATTATTATATTCTAATTAATAATTTACTTCAACGCATGGTGACACCACACTTTTCCTTTCTATTTAGCCAACGATTATTTTGAAACATGACATGTAACTTTTAATTAGAATCACTTCCTACAAGCAAACTTTATTTTTTTCATTGTATGACAGAAATTCCATACAGAAAAGCATCTATCTTAAACTCATCAATCAAGGACTATTTTTAGAATATAAATCTTTATCAGAATCAATCGAGACCTGAGGAGATGATAATGTTATATTATTCTTTTCTATTAATTATTCAGCCCTATTAATTATTCTTTTCTATTAAAAACTTTCATTTGTTTTGAAATATAAAATGCTAATTTTAATTTAAAATCACTTACTATTGACAATGTTTCTATTTTCATATTATTCCAGAGCATTTTTTCAGGAAATGCATCAATCTTAATCAAGAACTATTCTTAGAATAAGCACTAATCTTCATCAACCTCGAAATCTGTAGAGAAAGTCTGAAGAGATGATGATATTGCAATATTTTATTATTCAGCCCAACATTTATTTGGAAATATCAAATGCAACTTTTAATTAAAATCACTTCCTACTGACAAAGTGTTGCTGTTTTCATTTTGCGCCAGAACATTCACTCAAGAAATGCGTCAATCTCAAGATCATCAACCAAGGACTATTTTCTGAATAAGCATAGGTCTTTATTTAGAAATCTGAAAAGAAGGTCGCAATCATTCTTATCATTACAGCTCGCTGCATTTAATTTAAAAATGTGGAAATGCATTTATGTAAATACTGAATTAATAATTTTTTTTTAAATCCTAACGAGTAGAGAAATATAGGAAGGATATATTATACCAAAAATTAAACAATATATATATGATATTTTAAAATCTAAATTAAACCCTAATTAATTTCTAAAGATTTATCTTAATTCAGCCCATATTAACTTCATTCTAAAATGTTTTCTCATTTCCTGATCCCATTCCACCTTTTTTTATTTAATTAATGCAACAAAATCTCTATAAAAATGCTTAAATCAGCGGTTGCACGCTGCGATTGAAAGAATAAAATATTTTCAAATTAAGAGAATTCTTTATAAAAGGTACCTAGGTTTCCTTATCCTAAATCGACACGTGTTCAAAAATCCCTATCAGAATCTCACAATATATAATCATCTGGATAAATATTTCTGCCTCTTTTTCTCTTCTTTTCGCTCTTGTGTCACGTCAGTTTTGTCCGCGCTTTTTGTGCATAAATTATGCCTCCCGGGATGGAATAAAAACGAAGTTTTAAAATGACTAGTGTCTTCTCTCTTCGGCCAGGAAACTGTTTTAAAATGTGTTTGACATTGTGTGTGTGTGTGTGTGTGTGTGTGTGTGCTCGCGTGTAATTTTCAAAAACATGCTTTTCATATTTCATTGTTCGTCAATTATCTTAATTTGAGGAAGATGTATTCTTATATTAATTTGTATCAGAAACCCCTAAGTAAATATTCACTCACAAAATGACCACATTTTCCAACCGAAGACAATAAAAGATGTGGTCTGATAAAGGACAAGCATGATTTTGAAAAATGGATAAATATTTTCAGTTTAATTGTATCAATCGAATTTTAAAATTTCTGTTTCTCACAGTACTCATTTAGAATGTTTACATTTATCCAATGCATGTTCTCAGTACAATAGTATCCCGATGTCTTACACCATCAACGCATTTTCTATGAGCTATAAACTACATTCATGACTAACCATGGGTAGGAGTTAACAGTTCCCTCATTTGTATTCTCGATTATAGTTAACTTGTGATGGGATAAAAAACGAGCATGTGTTTTGAAGACTCAGCAGAATTCCAAATACTTCAGTTTCATCATAATTCTCAACTTTTCAAATTCTGTTTCTCACTATACTCGCTTAAAAGTACGTTTACATTTTTCCATTGATTGTTGCCTCCATTGACGTACGATGGTAGTATGATGCCTTATATCATCTCTACATTATGTTCTAATAACTACATTCATGACTAACTATGGGCAATAACAAACTATGGGCTATAGCTATTTTACTTTTTTCATAATCCGATTCTGCCCCGAATTCATCAAAGGCACATTAACTATTGGAATTTGCGTTTTAATATTTTGGTGTAAATAACAAATCAAGATACATTTTAAAAATATACCGAATCCATAGATTTATGCAAATATTAAAAGTAGATTGGTCTAAATTATATAACCTTTCGTAAGAAAAGGGTAAAAAAAAATCTACTACTTCAATTCGTACTAGATATTTTGAATAAAATAAAATTAAACAAGATCTACAAAAAACTGATTACAGCGAAGGATTGACCTTTAGATGAAACCTAATCATAAGGTGTTTGTCAGCAGCGGTGATGCCAGTGGAGATCCAAGAGGGCCCCTGTCTCCCTGTCAGGAATGATGCCCCACCCTTCGCGACAAAAATGTTATTTTGTAAGGGAAATTTTCTTTGATTTCCTCCCATACAGCAACTTTTCTTTATTTCACCCGAATCATTATAATATTTACTACGTGCACATGAATAATTTAATTCTGCTCGTTATTAAGTATAAAAGTTGACTACCACAGTCACCAATATTTCGAAGGCAGAAGATATCACCGCTTTTAATTAATTTTACTACGGAAAAATCACAAGATTTAAAAATCTGCCTAGGGAATGTGGGTCGTGTTATTGCAAGGAAGCAAGATGCATCTGAACCGAAATTACTATTAAAAGAGCAACAATGCATTCCTGGAATTACTGATGCATTTTACGAACTGAATTAGAAAAAACTTGCATGCACTTAATCAATATGTGCATGCGAAAAAAATTGCAATATTTTTTGAAATGAAAAAAAAAATATTTTGGAGTGCATGATATCAGGTTAATAGAATTAGATACGCATCAAATAGTAGAAAAGCTTAATAAAATGTATCCATAATGCCTCCTGCAACAGCCCTAATATCATTAGGATCTGCTATCACTAGGTGGTGAATTATTATATTTTCTAATAAAACGTAATAATTTTGTCCATTTAGGATTATACCTGAGTGTAACAACCTATTTATTTATTATAATTAAAATATAATTTTTGGTGAAATATGAAATGCACCATTGGAATATATGAATGATGGTAATGAAAATAAAACTTCATTATCTGTATATAAATATTTAAATTAAATGATTTTTCTCATGTTTAAATAAATTGTGTGTATTCAAATATTTCTATATGTAAAAGCTTTGTAAAGAATGCTGTAAGAAAAATATTAAAATGTTGTTTAAAAATTACTGAGATATACATAAAACACATGTTATCGTAATTCAAAGATTTTTAATTTGATTACCAGATTCTATTTCTGTATTTTGATAATGTCTAGGTTAAACTTAAAATAATTCTAGTTAATAATTACACAATTTGAAGCTGAGTTTGATAATGATGGATGATAATAATAATAATTTTTTTAAATATATACAATCAAAATAATACGATACATAAAAAAGTAATAAAACATCTAGAGATTTTGACAATACTTTTATTTTACTCTTAACACAACGGCCCTTTAGCTAGATGATACTTAAAAATCTGGCAAAAATTTAGGAGAGTCATTAGACCTCTTACTCTCGCCACCTCGACAGCAGGTCATGGTCGACCGTGGAGAAGATTGCATACATCCCTCTCTCCCTCATCTGGTAGACAATGACCTATCGTCTGGAGAACTCTATAAACATTTTTTTTTTGTCTGCTTGTTTCTAAACTAACCATTTCCAGCATTCAAATAAATTTCTAGTATTTAATTCAAATCAACTGTTTTTACTTGCTTTACAGGACATTACGTTTTAAAAATTTTATTTACGCACTGCGGCTTTTCGGTTTCATGTCAGCATCTATAAAACTTTCAAAATTAAGGCGCATTTAAAAGCACATGAAAAATATGTATTTGACACAAAATCATGTAAATTCATCAAATATTGAAATGTTAATAATCTTTTATTATTACAAAAATTCACAATGTACTAATTTTTTTGCTTTATATTCATGCATTTTTCCCACAGTTTCAGACAACCTGCTCATTCCTTCTTAGGGATTATTCCAAAAGGGACCTTTGGCGACTTAAGGAATTCCATAGCTGGCAAGTCAAAGATTTTAAAGAGCTCTAATATCGACGCAACTGCAGCTGCCTTTTCAGCAACTGGTTCTGGATATTTCCTGATGTCGTAGCGAATACTTTTACCGACGCCCAGGCCGCCTTTTTTCAAACCCCATTCTGGAACGTGGTTTATGGCAAGAGCATAACCTGTAGGCTTTCCAGCAGCAGTAGCACCAATCATAATCGAAAAAATAAAACCAACTGTCTGGAAAAAAAGATGAAAGAAAAAGGTTTTAAATTTGTCGAAATATATTAATTACAAATATAATAAAAATACTTCAAAACTGTTCAACAATGACTTTTCAAAATGCTAGTAAATGCTGTGCATGATCATACTTGTTTGATTAAATTTGCAATCATTATGCTATACTCTGTACGGAGATGAGTTTTTACTACGTGAATATTAGAAGTTGTTCAACCAAGAGAGAATGAAACCTCATATCATACTCTGTATGGAGTTGATATTACTATGTGAATATTAGAAATTGTTCAACCAAGAGAGAATGAAACCTTCGCATGTGTGCACATACACATGTGATCACAAAATCTACCAAATATTAGTTCACAAGATCTCTTGGTAAAATAAAGGGCCAAGCCTTAACAAAGGTGCAAAGCCATTATCTTTGAAAACTAGATCCTGCTTAGGATGTATTAGGTTATTGCAGAGCTTGCTTTGATATATTTTTTTGTCATGCAAATATATTATTAGCTTTATTAGATGAAAAAACAAACCAAAGTTTCAAAAATATAGCTTAACCGATTATAGCTATTAATCTTAATATTTACATATATGTACATACACATTCACACACAAATACACACAGTCATTTCTACAAACCCTTGGGCCGGATACTATTTCTTAGAGTATAAAATTGTTCAGAAATTAATTTATAACTAATTACAATATATTACAAATTAATTTGGGAATTTTACCAAAAAATTAACAAAATTCGCATTAAGAATTTAACGTATATAAGCTTATATATTTTCTCATCTATCAAATTTTCTTTAATCATTCTACAGAGTTTTCATAAATGAATATCCCAACTTTGCATGGCTGTTAGGAAAACAAAGTACAATATTGTTGTTCATTGGAGATAAAAAAATAATATTTGGAAGTTTAAGTTTAAATCTGTTATAAGTATTGAAATAGTGAGCTTCTCCAGAACTATGAGGGACATCGAAGCAATACGATAACTCACACCACAATGTTTTCGGCATACCTGGAGTGAAGCTTTGCAGACATGCGTGTGAGGATAGTCGATTTTTTCCCCCTAAAGCTACATCAAACAGCAGGTGTTTGATGTAGCTTTAGGAAAAGCTACATCAACAGCAACTGACGATAATAAACGTAAAACACGCAAATCTGTAGTCTTTCAGAGCATTACACCAGACATGCTGGTAAAAAGTGTGAAACTATCGTATCGCCTTGACATCCTTTGTGTTTCTGGAGGGGCTCACATTAAACTTTCAATTATTATAATTTTTTTAATTTTGATGAATAACAAGGTTGTACTTTGTTGTTGTTTTTAGAAAGCTTTACAAAATGTGAGTATTCATTTATGAACAGCCTGCATAAAATCAATGATTTTTCAGCAATTATTATAAAACAATGGGAGTGGTTTCCCCAAAACTTTTTCGTATACTCTCTAATAAACTTGTCATGCTAGAGAACGCCTTACATGGTATTGGCGTACAATAGTCACAAAATATTAATTTTTGGCGCGAATATAGTGTTTTTACTGAATTTAGCGTGTCATCATTGGCGATAAATCCCTGGCATGTGGTTAATAGTATCCAATAATAGAATTTATCTTTTAGACACTTCTTTACCCATAGATGGAAACAAAAATTTGATACAAAACTGCACTTGTAGTCACAAAATTCTCTACCAAATTTGAGATATTCAAACCCCTCCGTTGAGTTATCGCGTTTGTTTGTTTTTGAAAGTCAGCCCATAGTTGGATTTGGTACAAACTTTGAACTGATATTATAGATGTTTAATCTGTGTACTATATTTTATTTATCCAGCTCTGATCGTTTTGTAATTATTATGCTGACTTATATTCGAACAGCCTAACAGCCGAATTCCACTAAACACATTTTGCTGAAAATTTGACAAAAATCCGTAAATTTGGTGAACCAAATTTCAACCATCTAGCTGGAAGCGTTTTTGAGTTGTCTTTGTCACAAATAGGTAGACAACAGACGGACATTTTCCAAAAATGCGTTTTTCGAACTCAGGGAAATCTAAAATGTGTACATTCGTCAAAATCTCGAGTTCGAATTTTTAGCCGGTTATTATACTTCCTCTATATTAAGTATGCAAAAAAGTAAAAAAGTATCAAATGAACTACAGAAAATGTAATTTTGATAAAATAAATCAATTATAAAATGGTGCTATGAAGTATTTAATCAAAAGTATTCTTAATCAGTTTTAAGTATTCGTCGATCAATAGTACCTAGATCCCAGAGAGCTATAAAAGCTTAGTTTCATTAATTTATTTAATGCTCGATTATGAAACTATTGGAATGCTGTTTTGAAATGGATTTCTTAATACTGAATCTTGATCAGATGACGAAACCTATGACAGTTTCAACAGTTTCCTCTAAAAGCCTTTATGTCTAATTGCATGTCGAAATAATGTTTTCATTAACATTGCTTCGGAAAATAAATCTCAAAGTGAAAAAAAAATGTTTGTTGTGATTTTTTTAAATATTATTTAAAACATTTGAATCATTATCAATTATTCTACAATCTAGTATTCTGAAGTGGTTTTGACAATATTCGGACTTATTTCAGTTTCAAATGCTTTATGCTCATAAGTCCTTACATTTGAGTGCTATAACAGTATCGTTTAAAGTAGCTTTTAACGTTCTATTTTGAAGCTACTATAATGTTATTTTCAGACGAAAAGCATAATTTCAAATTAATGCATAATTCATGAGATACATAATTAAATGCAAATCTCAAGTTGAAACATCATTTTTGTGATTTTTTTCAATATTATTTAGGGCAATTGAAGAAGTATCCCACAGTCTATCGAAAAATATTCTAAAGCGATTTTTACACTATCCTAAGTATTCTTATTTCCATTTCGGATACTTCATGCTCAAAGGTTCCTGCACTTTAGCGCTATAACAATATAGTTTAAATTAGCTTTTAACATTCAATTTTGAAGCTAATATAATGCTATTTATAGATGAACTTCATAATTTGAAGCCATGGTCAGATATCGAAGCGATCTAATCTGCATTCTGAGATAATGCTACACATTTCCGAATTGTTTCCGAATCGTCACTCAGGTTGAAATGTTCAATTTTGCAGTTTTACTTTCTCGTATACATAGTATAGAGAAAATGTAATTGTAGTTAAAAAATTTGAACACGAGATTTTGACAAATCTCCACGTTTTAGACCTTTCCTGAGTTTGAAAACCCTGTTTTTGGAAAATGTCTATCAGTCAGTCTGTGACAAGGATAACTCATAATTGCTTTGAGTTAGACAGATGAAATTTGGCATACGGTCTTTAGGCCGAATCTATAGATTTCTATCAAACTTTGAGAAAAATCTGTTCAGAGGAAGTCTGTTTGTTGGCATCTTCGATTATAAATTTAAACAATAACTACAAAACGAAACGATTTAGATAGATAAAATTCGGAACGCAGAATTAGCATCGATCCTCTAGACACCAATAGAATTTTGAGCTAAATTCAACAAGGGTTTGATTTTCTGTCCGTCTGTACTTTTAGAAACATGTAAACAGATAGCACAAAAACAGTTTTATTTAAATACATTAAATATGGCATGCGATTTTGTGGTTACAAGTGTAGTTTTGGGTCCAATTTTTATCTTAATCAAGTTGGAAAAACGCATCTAAAACTCAAATTCGATTTTCGGATTGGCCGTGGTGGCCTGGGGGTAAGGTCTCGGCTAGTGAGCCGTAGGGATTCAAGTTAGAGACTCCATTACATCAAAGAACCGACGTGCAAGGGGGTCTGTTGCCCGACAAATCCGTCAGGGCCAAACGTCCTATTGTATTGGTGTGGTATGGTGTGGAGAAGGGGATGGCAGCTCAGGTGTCGTCCTCGTCATCTGATCGCGGTTCAAAATTACGAGGTCCGTCCCAAATTAGGCCTAGTGGTGCTTTAAACGGGATGCTAATATAGCTAACTAACTAACTCGTTTTTCGGATACTATTAACCGTATACCAGTGATTAATCGCCAAATAACTAGCAAATTATGTCACGATAGATTCAATAAAAATGCTAAATTCATGCCAAATTTAATGCTTCGTAAATATTGTTAGCCAATGTAATGCAATGCGTTATTTGGGATTTAATCTCTTATTCTAGTATTTCTTTTATTTAGAATTTAACACATTTATTAGAGAATAATGGAGAAAGTTTTGTGAAGACCACTCCCTTGGTTATAATATTATTTATAATGGTCAAGTTAATATATGTCTCCTCCCTCACTCGTTATTTAAAATGCAAAATTAGTGTTAGTAATTAGTGTTAGTATTAGAAATAAGGTATACAAATCAACTTATATTCGTAACAATAATATTGTATTTATTTGGTTCCAAAGAAACTAGGAATTTATTTTTTATCAGTTTAATTATTTTATATCTTTTCAGTTTATTTACATTTCATGCTTTTAAACACCTCATTAAAATTCAATTTAATTAAAAATTCTTAGTTTTACAAAGATGTAGACACGTTTTTTACAACGATAGCCGCCCTTCAAAATTAAATCAAAAATAATTTTTTTGATGCCGCCTTAAAAGAATTTTAAAAGAGCCATTGGTCTTTATTCTTAGAATGTTTCTAAGGCCATCTTTAAAAACAATAGAAAGGAGGGGATGATAAATGGTCATCTGAGGCCCGAAGAGTCATGGGCGTTGGTAGACTTTGAGTCATCTCATTGCGTGTGTTGATGCTAATTATTCAAATGAAACTTTGTCGTACCAGTGTGCTCAATGCCATTAACATTAAGGATGATCCATTTTCTTTTAAATGCTTCATTAGAAAAAAAAAATGTTTTCCTCAAACGGAAATTGTTTTTTAATTTTTTAAACACATTCATTACATTTCATTATCTAAATGAAAAAGCAATGCTAAAGAATCAATGTAATTACAATGTTAAATGTATGTTGAGAAAGTGTGTTGTGATTATTCTCAGGAATAGTAGGGAGACGTCAGGACGTGGGTTGCTTAAAAAATAAAATTTTATCACTTTTTTTATATTTTAGTATGCAGAGGGCATATCTAATAAATAAATGCAATTATAGAATTAAACTAATGGTTTATGAAAATATCTTATAATTATGCATAGTATTTTGTGTCTACGTTATAGCTAAAAACCGTTAAATTGTTTCTTTTGTAACTTCTTAAAGGATTTATCAAACTTTGAAAAAAAATATCCACTCCATCCAATTAGGAGAATTTCTGTTTATAAAAAGCGAATTGCGTTATATATGTCTGTTTTTAGCTTTGTGTTACATAGGGGACAGACTTTGTGGAAATGAGAGATAATTCTTTAAAAATGATTTTAAAATCTGAGATAGCTTTTGAATTAACGCTATATAATAAATTCAAGCTTTCTTTTACGTATTTTCGCAAATTTTTCTCATATCGTCTTATTGAGCAACTTTCCTGATTTTTAATGATTTTTTTAAAAGTTGGTTGAGAGATTTTTTTTAACTTATCTTCTCGTATACGAATTATAGAAGGAGAAAGTGTAGTATTAGTCAAAAAAATTACTTTCTCGCATATGAATTATAAAAGGAAAAAGTATAGTAACAGTAAAAAATATTACTTTCTCGTATACGAATTATAGAAGGAGAAAGTATAGTAATAGTAAAAAAAAAATTACTTTCTAGTATATGGATTATAGAAGGAAAAAGTATAGTAATAGTAAAAAATATTACTTTCTCGTATACGAATTATAGAAGGAGAAAGTATAGTAATAGTAAAAAAAATTTCTTTCTCGTATACGAATTATAGAAGGAAAAAGTATAGTAATAGTAAAAAATATTACTTTCTCGTATACGAATTAAACAAGAAAAAAGTATAGTAATAGTAAAAAAAAAAATATATTTCTCGTATACGAATTATAGAAGGAAAAAGTAGAGTAATAGTAAAAAAGATTACTTTATCGTACACGAATTATAGAAGGAAAAAGTATAGTAATAGTAAAAAAAAAATTACTTTCTCGTATATGGATTATAGAAGAAAAAAGTATAGTAATAGTAAAAAATATTACTTTCTCGTATACGAATTAAACAAGGAAAAAGTATAGTAATAGTCAAAAAAATTAGAACACGAGATTTGACGTATCTCAGAAGTTCAAACCACCCTGAATCAAAATAATACATTTTTTGGAACATGACTGTTTATCTGTTTATGAACATGGTCACTCAAAATGCTTTGAGCAAAATAAATGAAATTTGGTATATGGTCTGTACTAAAAATTTGTTGACTTTCATCAATTTTTGAATTAAACTCATTCAGAGGGAGTCTGTCTCTCTGGCAGTCCGAATATAAGTTAACACAACATAGCTGTCAAACGAAGACAACTAGATTGAAAAAATTTGGTGCACAAATATAATATCTAAAGTGTAGATATATATAAAATTTGAAATATATATATCAGTCGTATGCATCAAATTATGTATTCTATTTCCTTTGTAATATTATGAATAATAATGGAGAAATAACAATAGTTAACAGAAGGTTGTTGCACTATCATTCGGATAGAGCAAAATATTCATCTTCAGATTTTAAAGAACAATTTTTTTAGCAGCTCTCATTTTCAAAGCTGAGTCGTACCGGCATAAAAATGGAATTATTTATTTTTTCGCTATCTTCATGTCTGAATTGCTGGCACAAATTCGAAGGTAGGCACGCGCGTGGAGAAATCAGCTTCACCACATGAGTGTCTTCCAGTTCAGCCAAAAATTATTGGATTTAATCAAATTTTATTCATTTCTCATTTCACATTTTAGGAGAGATAATAATGAAATAAAATGAAGCGCATAGCAAATAGAAATATGCTTGACTTCTAAAATAGTATGAATTAAATATCTATTAAAATTTTAAATTTATAAATAATTTGCAAAACAAACAAGATCTATATCAGAATAAAATATTTAATTGAAAATTTTCGAAACTTATAATCACAACGAAGCAGCTGATGTTCATAGGCGGCTAGTAGTATAATAAAATTCAACATAACAATATAAACTAAACATACTAGCCCAAGAAAATGATGGATGGTCCAGAAAACAGACTAACTTCTACATTGTGTAAATTAGAATTTGTCTAGCTCAGGACGTAAGGAGATAATTAAGTGCTTAATACAATTACATGCAACCTTTTTTTACTCGAAGAGATTTTTATTCGTTGACGAAATTCAATGATTAAATGGATATAAAACTCTGTTGGTTGGAAAAAAAATTATATGTTGAAGATATCCAACGAAAAACATTCTTGACGTTTCAATCGGATTTAATGATGACTGCTTGTTAAAAGATTTATAAGAGATTGCAAACGTATAAATCAATTTGGCCATCATTCAATCTCAGAAGTACTTTCTCGTCAACCTAGAATAATAGAATAGAATTGGTAACACGAGAGCTTGTTTTGACATTGACGGCCACACCTGTGACACATTTAAGTCACCGAAACCCTCGATAATGTTCTTAAAAAAATTCCTTTCACGCAACTCCCTTTGTAGACAATCCATTACAATCGCAATCACGACATTATGTCCGTTTTGTGTCAGTTCTTTCAGACCAAAATCACTGGCAGTTTTCACAACGTCAAAGTTTTTGTGAAAAAGTGATAAGAATACTGAAGTGATGAGTTACACAAAACATATAAATCTATATATGCAAAATAAAACTTGCTATTCAGAAAAATATTTGGACATTTTCGATAAAATAGTTTTTTACGTCTCGTATTTTGTCTTGATTACTTATTGGTTTAATTGAATCAGACAATAATTGATTATTTCGCAATTTTCCATTTAAATATAAAGCTAAGTACATTTTGACAAGATTTCTATCTTCAAGATACAGTTTGATGTCAACTTTACTCGGAGGGATTCCTTAAACAAATTTAGTTATCTGTCAAATGCAATTGATTACTTTCTGCTTTTTGCGTGGTATTTGCATATTAGCCACATAGCAATAAAAAAACCCTAAAAAATATCATGTTTATTACAATCAGCGATAAATCATCAAGGACAATCTCCAAGATGTCTTGATAGTCATATTTAAACCCTGACTGTGATCTCCAATGACCGCATTAAAAGTATGTATGGTGTAGTATGGTCAGGTATGGCTTTTGCGCCATTAAACCTCACAATCCACCCATCCATCCATCCTCCAATGATATTCTTTTAAGCCGAAAGTATATCAATGACATATAGCTAACACAAAAGTACCTTTTGTATAAAATCAAGTGATATTTTTTTATTATTAATTCAATATAATACTTTTTATAAAGCTACATGTACTTTCAATACCAATTGTATTTCTGTTAATAAAAAAACGATGAAACGATAAAAATGGCATTGCGCTTTATATCGCATGGAAAATTAAATTTCAATTTTTATATTCTTTAGGAAGAGCAATTCATAAATGAAATTAAAAATTCTATTGAAGTTTATTATTCAAGTTCTAAAAGCAATGTTTTCCTTAAAAATGTATTATGTGCGTTTTTGGACTGAAATGATGAGTGAGGTGCAAAATATGTGCACAAAAGCAAATATTAGGATGTCACATTATGGTTAGAGAATCTTCAGCTGAAGTTTTGTTGTTTTGGCATCCATAGATCAGGAGTGCCACATAACATGCTACTGGTAGAGAAAAACCAAGATCTTGGAATACACTAGAATCGAAAGAGTTCATAATATATGTGAAATGCTTACCACATATTCCTGAAACCCAAAAATCATTGCTTTTATAGCAAACTAACCAAATATTACATATAGTGAGAAATTATTTATGGGACCTGCGCATTTATTGCATGAAATAAAGAAAGTAAACTAATATTTTAAACAAATAAACGTGTATCGGTTAGTTATTTAATAATCATCCCAATAAAATAATTGCATCAAATACTGCAACCATATTAATAGCAAAAATGTTTTGTTTTTCAAATATGTTCTTATGTGGTCTAATGAATAATTTGGAGCATTTATTGTCTGTGATTCGAAGGAAGTTTCTTTATTTTAGAAGATTTTATCAAAAATTTCCTTTTAAGAAATGTTGAATGAATTTAGTCTTTTAATTTCACTATGTTTTTGACGCATAATACAAAATTCTAAGATGATATCCTTTAAAAAAATGTGATTTTCTTTTATTCTGTGGAATCAGTTTGTGCCAGAAAGCTTCATTCGGTTTAAAATACATAATATATAATTCCGTTTGGTTAAAGTAATTTCTTCATAGAGTGTTAGGATCTTCAAATGTTTTACAAACTTTTTGATGTTCATTAACTTTTCTTTCGAAATATCATTAAAGCAATTTTTCACTATTTCTTAAAAGAAAATAACCTTTTATTTTATTTATAAGAAAGTCGTATCAATTACGTAAACATTATAATTGCATTACTGAGTTGTTGTGTCATTTATTTTTAACATTTACTAAAAAACTTCTTAATTTAGGACCAAATTCTGCTCTGCCATTTATATTTCCATCGAATTATATTTTTCAATACTATATTAATTCAAAGATGTATAAAAATTATACACAAAACACAAAAGCAATATATGTAAGCAACCAGCCTCGAAATTTCCCAAACCATGCTAATGCTTTCGGCATAATTTGAAGACCAGATTTCATGGTAAGGCAATGAGGTGAACGGAAAATGCTCTCCTATCAAGTAGCAGCCCATAAAACACCCACAAAGGGGTTAATTCGAAATATTATTTAGTATTTAGGCAGCTCAGTACCAGACTATTTTATACCCACCGGGGAAGCGAGAAGCTGCTTACTTAAACGACAACTTTTCATCCTCATATCCGAGATACCCCTCCAATGGGATAATATATGTACGCGTAATTATCCTTTATTATATGAAAAATATGATATGTAACAGAATGCTTCGTAAAAAGAACTAAATTTTACCATTATTTAACTATTTTTTTATATTATAAATCGCAAGTTCGTAAGTTAGAGATAAGGTGAATACCTATTATAAATTTTAAACTACGCAAACATAATTTTATATACGCATGTTTTTATTTATATTTTATTTCCAAGAAATCCATTTTTAAAAAGAATAAAATTTCTGGAAAGATTATTTAGTTTCATTCTCATGATTGCTCATAAATTCTTTTTTTAAGAAAACATAATGAATGCTTCATTTAATTTTTTAGGAACTAAACAAAAAGAATCAAAAATAATATAGTCAGAAATATCTATTTTTCACGGTATTGCACATTTTATCAGATGCAAAATCTGATAACTTTCACCAATTATTTTTTATCTGTTATTATTATGATAATAAAAGATTAACGTACGAACTTAATACGATTAAGATGAAATTAAGATAGAAATCTACGGATTAATATAATAGAATTAAATTGATGAAACTTGTTAAGATTTTATCTAAAGTAAACAAAAGCAATTAAAATGTGTTTTTAAGTAATTTTAATCAATGTTATTTATTCTTTGTTTTGATTATTAATACAATCTTATCTATAATCGTTTTCATTAACAGTTTAAATACTACCTATATGAAAACGATTTGAAAACAGGATAGAAACATAAACGGAAAAAACGAATCTTTCGTTTCATTTAATAAAATTATTTTTCTTTTTAAATCTGCGAATTTCCATCATGCAGCTTTTATTCATAAATTTTGATCCTTTATTTTTTATTTTGCACTCTCAGCATAGTTACAAAAGAAACTCGCCATGTTACAAATCAAATATTCGAAAACAATCACATATATCTATGAATTCTTTATGAATATTGTGCTTACTTTAATTCAACGCTTTAGATACTAATTTAAGAACTAAATGAAAATAATTAAAAATATCGAATAATCATCTTTGCGGTATTTTAAAAATTTGTGATTTATTGGAATTTCATACATTTCATTAATCATCTTTAATTTCACTTATTTCCTTTAATCTAATTCAATACGATTAATAATATAAAGCTTAACGCTTACCGATATTTTAGCCATGATATTCCATCAAAATGTGAAGTATCCACAAAGTACGTTATTTTGAGTATTATCAAACAATGCGGCTGCTTTTATAAAATAAAGGAGATAAATTGCTCAAGCTTAAGGTTATGTTGCAACATTTTATGGTCTAAGGTTAATTTTCGTAACTCAGATCGAAAAATTGTTTTCGACTTTATAAGATAGAAATATAAAATCGCAGATTTGGTATTGTATGTGGCAAATAAATTTTATGTGTGCAATGCATAATAAGCTGCAAATAAGCGAAAAATAAGGCAATTGATTCTAAATTTATGTGTGGCCAGTTCTGAAGTTTCGCTCTGTTTCTTTCTCGTAGCTTTCTGCTAGTGTTGAAGTGTTGATAACAACATCAAAATAAATTATACTCCTGAAGAAAAAAAGGAATTTTTGGACATTCATTTACTTTTGAAGGTCAGTTTTGAATATTAAAGGTTAAAAAAAATCTTATACTTTTTTTAAATACTAAATTATGAAGAATGAGTTTTCAAACTTTTGGAGCTTTCATTATGAGAAAGACTTACAATCAAATAAAAATGAAACTATTATAAAATTACAATCTTAATGAAATTTTCTAGAAATGTAAGGAGATTCCTTTTTATAAAAAAATATCGCTTTATCATACAAAAAATTATTAATTATGCTGTTTTTGTTGGTGCAGATAAATTAAAGACGAATTACAACCCTATCTTTCCTAGATAGATATCTTAGGTGGCCTGCATTACTGTTACCACGTCAGTAGAGGGCGAAAACTGAGATTTGAATATTATGAACCACAAATGAGATGCCTGTCATTTTCACTACAACTGCCTATTTTACCTATAAGAGGCTTGTAAAGGAGGAAATCGAACTCTTATTGCTATACTTACCCGGAAAGTGATAACTTATCTTCTGTACTCACTTTGGACTGTAGGTGTAAGTAAACCATTTAGTATCAATCCTACCTTGACATCCTCAGTCACCAAGTCGAAACATATAACATTGGGCAAGCACTGTAGTCGAAGTATAAGTCCCCATTATGTACAGCGCACGCCTTGACCCCTAATTCAGAGGTACGACTTTCCCTTCATGATGGATCCATCACAAATGTCATTCAAATATCTGAAGTGCCTCCAAGTGGGATTAGATGGGGTTGGTTTGGTTTGGTTAGTTTCTGGCGCAAGAGCCATGCTTGGTTATGCTGCGCCAATCAAATGGTGAAATTATAAAAAAAAGGTTTAAAAACATTCTTTAATTAAAAAACAAGATCAGGGGTATAAAGATAAAAACACATGAAAAATGATGAGACAAAACTAGCAATTAAATTCAAAGAATTTTCCAAAGTAAGTAAATAAAAAGAATAATTAACATAATCACAATTAGAATCCTCATTTGATATAAATGACCTTTAAGCTTAATATGCTAATAAAACATAGAATTGTCGTTCAAAAGCATGTATTGATATATAACTTTTACAACTTTAAAAGCATAACTTTCGAAAAGAATTATTTTTCAATCTAGATGTAAATTTTGTAATTTTTATGTGTTAATACCTTTTGGAATCTAGTAATTGTAAACATTTGGTTTTGGTTTAGCTGATTAGCGTCTTGTTTTGAAGCAGCACTAGGGCTAGTTTGGAACAAACCTCATAACATTGAACCCTGGTTGAATGAAGGCGATGACGCAAGAGCTGGTTGGTGCTCTGTCTCCAGGTTTCCGCACTTCGCTAGCCGGAGGATATGGATCATGGCGCCGGGTTTGGCGTGAGCCGAGCCTGAATATAAGACGGATCTTTAGTGGAAGCGGGTTCTGAACTTGAAACCCTCCTGCCCGGAAGCAAGAGCAGAGCACGTGTATTGGCCTAGCGGTAAATTATAATTTACCGGCCCAATTTAAATTCGAACATTAAAATCCCTTGACCTTTAAAAAAAATGTTTTTTATTTAAATTAAAAATTTTTTTTATTCTAACTTTTTAGAAAAATGTTTTATTAGTGCATTAATTCGCGGTAACTCTGCTTGAATTTTTAACTAATTGAAAAAATAATGATAATTTAACTAATTGAAAAAATAATGATTTCCATAATAATATGATTATTTGCGATGTTCTTAGTTTTTTTTATGAAGATAAAAAAATATATTTTAAAAGATTTAATAAATCGTGGCCAGATTTATAATAATTAAATAATTTAAGATTTTTTAAAGATGATTTGCATTTTTTATGTATATTTCGTTCTTAGTGATCCCAAAACTAAAAATTTTTCATGTAAAAAAATTTAAAATGCAATAACTAGAAAAAGTTTTGTCAACAGATGGTTCACAGCTCTTTATAAAAAAATTTATAATTTTATTCTAAAAACCTTCATTGCTTGGAAGATTCTTCACTGATTGATTGAGTAGCAACACCTTGAAATAAATTGAAATAATTAATTAATTCTTGAGATAATATCACTATCGACAAGCACGGGATGGCAGAGCGGAAAAAAATTTAAAAAATAGGTGGGACATCATATCATAGCATTTTAATAATTTAAAATGCAACAGTCACAGCAAAACTTTTGTTCAGAAGGTTGCAAAAGATCAGAAAAAAATTTAACATTGAGCATCTTGTAATTTTTTTCCCCTGTATTAGCATTTATCGAAGGCCTTGCCGTTGTCCAAGGCTGTGCTCTAATTTTTTTAGAGCAAGAAGAACCCCTTTAGGCGAGTTTTTGTATATCTGTCCTGAATTCGCATGAGGTAAAATAATCACAGGAGGAGTCGCTAGGGAGAATCTTTTAGGGTGGAGCCAAAAGAAAATAAAAGAGCATTGCCACTTCTTTTAACGGAAAAGGTCAAGACGTGCAACAGTTTATAAAACTTGATTGTTTCGGAACTGTTACTAAGCGTATTTTGTTTCCTCGTTAGAAAAAAAACCCTGCTGATTTCTTAAAAAAATTTTTTTTAACGATAGTATTATAAGTTGTTAATGGAAATGAGCAATTTGAGATTTTTGGTTTATAATTATTACTAATTTTGATTATTATGAAATTTGTTTGTTAAACAATTATTTTCTTTTTTCTTTGTTTTCCCATGCTAATTTTTTATTTTCCCTTTTAAATTATTTTTCTTCTTAAAACAATTATTGTAATTAAAATATGGATAGTTTTCAATCAACAGATAATCTATACATTTTTACTTATTATTTATCATTTTGTATTATTTATTTTTATATGCTTAACATGCATTTTTCTACATTTTTTTTACTTTAAAAGATAATACTTATAAAATTATCATAAACTATTTTAGTAAATTAGACAAGAATTTTTATTTTTATTTATTTATTTATTTATTTGAAAATCAAAATTCTAACAAATATCATCTTTTACAATTTAAAACATTCTCTTCCTAAATCTTCTGCCCTAACCATCTTCAAAAGAAACGAAAAATCTATTTCTTTGTCTAATTTTTTAATGCCTAACTTTGGTAAATTAGACATGAATGTTTTTTTTTTTTTTCGAAAATCGAAATTCTAATAAATATTATCTTTTATAATTTAAAACATTATCTTCCAAAATCTT
Source organism: Argiope aurantia (assembly GCA_026543865.1). Classification (NCBI taxonomy): domain Eukaryota; kingdom Metazoa; phylum Arthropoda; class Arachnida; order Araneae; family Araneidae; genus Argiope; species Argiope aurantia. The sequence goes on along the minus strand of JAPMOR010114991.1, from coordinate 264,551 downwards.
ATGATTAAATCATTTTCAAAAGATGCGAAAAATTTATTTATTTGTACAATTGTGCAATTAAATACATTTCCTATGTAATAAATTAAAGCAAAAAACAAATTTTACCCTTTTTTTCAAGTTTTAATTAAAATCATATTTCTTCATTTAACATCATTGTGGAATTATGCAATTCTTATTTATGCAATTCCATTTTATAGCGTTATCAAAGGGAAACATGTGTTTAAAATATCTACATTTTTATAATAAATAAATTAATGTGACAATAAGAATAGTATGAGTAGCTTTGTGTAAGATTACCCACATGATAATGCTAAATCATTCATATTTATATACTTAAGTCTCATGCACAATTCCATAACCATTATCCTAAGCCAAATATCATATCACATCCCTATGACGTACCAGTTGTATTCATATACTCGAAGATTTATATGCCCTGTCAGTCACATTTCAGGTTCATTAGTTCGAGTCAATCATATTCAAATATTCTATACCACATCAATCATATTCAAATAATCTATGCCCTAACAATCCTATTCATACATCAAATATATATAACCAGTCAGTCGTATTTATGTATCCTAAGATTCATATATCTTACGCCATCCATGTCATATATCCTGCATATGCCATACCAGTAATTTTTAAGTATCCTAAGATTCACATGCTTCTTGTCAGAATAGTCATATCCAAATACCATATATCTTATCAGTCATTTTCAAATATTTTATGCCGTATAAGTCATATTCAGACACTCTATACCAAATCAGTCATATTCATGCATCCTATATACGCCATAACAATTATATTCATGTATCCTAAGATTCCTATGTCATTCATATTAGTCATATTCTACTTATGTCATAGTAGTTGATTTTGTGTATTCTAAGATTCATATACTTCATGCCATATTAGTCAGATTCTAATACCTTGACAGTATCAGTCATTTTCAAATATCCAATGTTATATCATTAATGTTCAAATACTGTATGCTAGATCAGTCATATTGATATATCCTATATATGCCATAACAGCTATATTTATGTATCCTAAGATTCATATGCCTTATGCGCTCCATATCAGTTATATTTTATATTCTACGTATGTCGTATCATTAATTTTCATGTATACTAAGATTCATACATTTTAAGCCATATTAGACATATTCAAATACCCTTTGCCATATTAGTCATATAATATACCTTAGTCCAAATCAATCATATTATATATGGTGTCAAGTCAGTCATTTCAAGTCCCTATGTGACACCATTCGTATTCATATAGCTTAAGATTCATAAGTTATATGCCATATCAATTATATGCATATATCCTACAATTCATATACTCTATACTATGCCTACTGTATTGAGACATCCAAAAGATTTATAAGCCTTATTCCTTGTCAATCATACCCTTATATCCTACGTTTCATATAAGCTATGTCATATCAATCAATATTCGTATACTTTCAAAAATCATGAGATATCAAAAACATAATTTCGACTACTACCTCTTAAAATATTTATCCTTTTGCGTATATGAAATATAAATTAAGTAAATTTTAAAACATGGAACATAAAAAAAATCTTGATTTTCCAAATTGATCATCCTATCTTCAAACACATTTTAGATTAAAATTATTACATACCAGTACCCGTTTTTATGAAAGCTAGTAAGTTTGAAAATAAAATAAGCCTAATCAGGTTAGGAAAGCAAAGGTTGTTTTTTACAAGAATTATATTGTTCTCGATCAGATACAATTCAATTACTTGGGAAGGAATAAACATATCAATCTTAAATTTGATTATTTAGATTTAAAATCAACGATCCGTATCTGTCGCAATTGCAACGTGAAAGAATGATAACAAAATTTGTATTTAGATATATAAAAAATAAAACAACTATGCTAATGCATTTTTCAAGAATTGAAAGCTAAAATCTCTAAAGAAACGCCGCTTATTTTCAGAAAAGAATACTTATTTAGAAAATGAATAGCAAGTATAGACATCAAGACAAAAAATTTATGGAGCTCAAGATGTAATTTATTAATTTAATGAAATTGGAGTATGTTTTGCATGTGAAAAAACTGGCAAATTCATGCTTTCTGAAACATCTAAAAAATTGAAGTTATCAGAATTATCTTTTATATAGATCTTTATTTTGTAACTAGGCTTATGAGGATAAGATAGAACATTAAACTAGAGCTAAAACAATTTCTTTCTTTTCGTTTTTTTTTTCTTCTTTTTCGTATGTGAAACATACAAAGGGTCTTTGAGAAGAATTTCGATCTCGAAATTTTGATGAATCTCTAGCTTTCAGACCTCCCAATTCCGAAAACGCCTCTTTGTTTATAAACACGATAATTCAAAAACGCCTTGAGCTAGAGCGATGAAATTTGTAATATTCATTTCAAATTAGTAGATTTCTATAAAATATTTGGACGAAATCCATCGAAGGACTGAAAGAGTTTTTTAAACAATGAGAAATCTGCCTTTAATTTAAAAACGCAAATAAATATGTGGATGAAATTTAGTATACACATTTATCATCAAAAGTATGGATGTATATTAAATTTTGGACTAATTTTGGTGAATATTTCTTAATCTGAATGTGCTCTTTTTATATGAACGTGCTTACTGAAAAAATGTGTCGATTTAAATAAATAAAAATACTTATTTAGAAATAAATAAGTATAAATGATAAATCTATGTTAAATTTTGGATTCGATAGAAAGGAAAGTTTTCAAAATGCCTACTTACAGGACTAGGGCAGGGGTTGAAAAATTAAGTTTGGGATGACACAATGGCCATACACCTTTAGCGTGTTCATTCAGTAAAGAATTAAAGAGCAGTAACTTGCCACTTCTGAGTTAATGGTCCTCATACTTTGAGTATAGATTATGTACTAGTGGTTTTTCATTGTCATTGAGTGTCCAGACAGCGCTTTTGGTAAGGCATTTCTTTAGCATCCGCGTGACTAGGATCCAATCCTGCACAAGAGTTTTTTTGAACTTGTACTTTTCCAAATTAAATGAACAATATTTAAATATTTTTAATTAGTATGTTATTTATTTTTATGTAAAAATAATTGTTCATTCACTTAACTCTTAAATTATAATTAATATGATTAATTATTTATTAAATTATAATTATTATTAAAATTTTTACTTAAATTTGAGCTATATTTATATTTATGTTTTAAATACAAAAATAATTAAAAATTTATTTTAATTGTAATAACTATAACCTATATTTACTCACATGAAAAAACTTTTATTCACTACTTCGAGATATTTTTCTACATTTATAATTTTTCTCATTCATTAATATTGTTTCATGAGAAATTGAATTTGATGATTCCGATGCAATCCAATTCTTTTTATTTAGAATATCTTTATTATAAACTAGTTGTCTCAGGCGACCAGCTGGTGCACCAGTAATATTGATTATATTTGTTTTGAGATAAAAAGTTTAGATATAACATCATGTTTGTAATTCCACCAAATTTATTGTCATTAAAGTGTCTTATTTTGATTGTCTTATTTAAGTTATCTTACTTACTATGTGGGCTGCGTACAAGAACCTTTTTAATGGAGACAGCCCCGTAATTTCATACCGTTGTTATAAAATCAATATCTGGCTCATTTAAATATCGCGTTATTGTAACTTCATATTTTATTTGTCTCGTAAACTACACAGATATTAAACAGAACCCTTCTTTTATAGCTTCCAACAACGGAAGAAAATCACATGATTACGTATTTGATAAAATAATGAAAATTGTTTGAATTTCACGGCAATGATGTAATATATTGTTGGAAATTATAGAAAAATATTTGTAATGCTTTCGAAAATTCAGAAAAATTCGGACGACTGTTAAATTAGTATCATTAAAAGCATATATTTTTTTAAGTTTTAAACTGTGTAAAATTCATTTTTCTGCTATAATATTTACAGAAGTTATCGCGAAGAACGATGTGAGACTCTCCAATCCCAGCAAATTCCGAGAGGGGTTGCTGGGATTGGAGAGAGGAATTTTCTCAGAATTCCTAGAACAATAGAAACTGTAGAATGCTAGAAATAATAGAATTGACAAATTTTTGTCTTGAAAGCTTTCAAGGGCTGCATAGCTGAAAGTGGGTCTGCAAAGAAGTCAATTAAAATTTATAAGCCCAGTTACTAAATAAATACAAATAAAGAATGCATTTCTGTGAGTTAAGAATTATAGGATTAAGTTAATACTTTCCAAGAATAATAGGACGGGTTCTATTCTATTTCATTAAAATTGACTTAATAATAAACATAATTATAAACAAATTTATTGTGGATAAACATGGATGAAACGACATCTGCAAACTAAACACACTTGTTGATTTTTATCATGATTTATCAGACAGGGCATATATCCGAGGAAATGCGGATTGCAGCGTTTTCCGAAATCAAATTTTATCACTTTTCCGGTTAATTTTCTTTTTATATAATAATTATACAATATTCACAATGTTTCAAGAATTTTTTTGTATAAATTTATTCATTTTATTGTTCAATTGATCATACTTATTTTACTTCTAGGTGTTTATGTTTGGCGCGTAATTATTTTATGATTATTTTTTTTTCTGTTCCAAGCTTGCGTTATGTCTAATTAATAGTTGATGTAATGATTTTGATTAGATTTAAGAACAAAGTAAATACATAAATTAATGGCAGAAGAATAGAATTTGAATATTTAAAATAATATCTGAGATTTAAAATGGTAAAGAATCTCAAGTATTTTAAAGTCCATTTGGAGCGTGTGTGAGTTAAATACTGAAGAATTTCCTGTCATATATTATTCCCTGACATATTATTGCACTAAATGTTGTTAAGAGATCCTGGTATTAAGACAACTGATGTTAAGAGAGGCCAACTGAAATTAAGAGATTGGGAAGACATTTTGAAATTGTAAATTATTAGAAATGTATTACAACATTGAATAGAAGTGAAGAAAAAAATCTGACTTTTCACATTTAAACTGGTTTACTCTAAATACGCTAGATTTGCAAATAAGTATATATTTTTTAAAGCAAAAAACAATGAGCTGAAAAAAAAAGAGGACGGAAAAGGTATTCGAACTCAAGAGGAAATGACTACTATTTGCGAAATTATTTGTGAAAAAATTTGCTGAGAGTTTTTACCGATTGAAAATTCAATGTAAAAATCACAGAAAACAAATAAAGTATTGAACATATAGGCAACTTAAAAACCTTTATAGTAACAGGTATTTCTTTTGGAAAAATTGATTCCGGAAAAGACCAAATGTATATTGCCGCACTGAAAAAAGACAGTCGAATCTCCATGGCCCAATGGTCATGGCACTGGTCTCAAGTTCAAGAGACCTGTGTTCGAATCCCGCTAAAGACAATGCGATTAATAGTACATGTAAATACTTAATTCCTTGATCTTATATTTTCCTTTATTTCATGTTCTAGAAGATACTGGACATTTCTTTAGTTTACCAGACAAGTGTTCTGGACTTTTCTTACTGTCTCCAGAAGAGTATTCTGGAACTTTCTCTGCTTGTATAAAAGCAGAAGATTTGTCAGTTACTGTGTTCTGAATTCAGTTAATAAATTGGTTTATCTCTACCTCTTGTGTTGTCATTGACTTCTATACTATAGTTCTACGTGACATTCTTTGGTGGAGGCGCCGGGTACGATTCCAGTCAGCGTGGAAACGAATTTACGAAGAAGCTATCGCCTTAAAGGCCTTGAACCAGAATTTGGACTTTATTTCCCACTATCCAGAAAGACAAGGAAAATGCCTGCAGAACAGGAAACTAAACCAGTCATCCTGACGTCTGCACAGCCACAATACAGAAATCCATCTGTATTTAAAGGAGGCGTGGGACAAGACCCAAGCAAATGGCTGAAGTAATATGACAGAGTATCAGAATTCAACAGATGGGATGACATGACTTGTCTAGCAAATGTGTTCTTTTTCCTGAATGGCACAGCAAAGCAATGGTTCGAAAATAATGAAGATAAATTGACTTCCTGGGATATTTTCAAATCAATGCTAAAAGAGGCATTTGGAGAAACACAACACTATATAAAGAAGGCAGAAGAGGAACTAAAGAGTAGAGCTCAAAAATCTGGCGAAAGCACACAGTCGTACATCCAAACCGTGTTAGGGTTATGCCATCAAGTCAAACGATATGTCAGAAGAAGAGAAAGTGTCTCATCTTATGAAAAGAGTCGCCGAAGATGTTTACCAGGCACTACTGACGAAAGAAATAATCACTACAGAGGACTTTATTAAATGGTGTAGAAAGATCGAAGACATGCAGCAAAAGAGAATACGGAGTAGGAAATTTGAAAGGCTTCCAAATGTCGTACCAATGGCTGCAATTGAGGAAAAGCTGTATTCGGTATCACTAATACGTCAAACAGTGCAAGAAGAGGTCCAGCGCCTCATATCTCCAGTAGTTGATCCTGAACACCAAGACCAAGGCATTGAAGCTATTGTTCGAGAGGAAGTAGAAAATGTTTTGGCTCCTTTGTCACAGACAGCACCAGAGTGGACAAAGGTCAAACCAAGATGCCGACCTTCCTATGCTGACGTTGCCAGACGACCTACGCCCGTAGCACAGCAACCACAGAGGAAGACAGATGTCTGGCGCACTCCTGATAGAAGACCCGCCTGTTTCCATTGTGGCCGCCCTGGCCACGTAGCTCGATACTGCCGAGATCGCAATGCTATTTTTGAGGCATATCGGGCTAATAGGAGAGATTTCGGCCGTCAGACGTCGAATGAGAGACGCTATGCTGACGAGTACAGCCGAGCAGCAGTCCGAGGTTTGTCGCCCAGCCCATCACGAGGACGATCGCCGACACGCCGCAACAGATCTCCGTCGCCATATAGAAGATACAGTCAATCTCCTAGCCGCAGAAATGAGGAAATCTAAGCGGTGCGACCTTCTTTGGGGGTGAGGCCGCTAGTGACAAAAATCCTCCGATTGCCGCAAAGATGTCCGGAAACAACATTGAAGTAATCGTCGACAATGAGCCAGTACCTGCCTTTGTGGACTCTGGAGCCTCATTTTCTGTTATCTCGAAGTATCGTCGCCTCCTGAAGAAAGTTATGTTTCCAACAACTAACAATGTTCTTTTAAAAGTCGCCGATGGAAACTACGTGAGACCAGTGGGAAAATGTACGCTTCGTCTCGAAATCAATGGCAGACCTCAGGCTTTTGAATTTATTGTTTTGCCGCAAGGCAGTCACGATATCATCCTTGGTTGGGACTTTTTGGGCGCTTCTCAAGCTGTTATAGATTGTGGCCGTTCGGAGCTCCTGTTTCAAGACGTCCTTAGAGAATCCCAAACTCCAGACTCCAACCGTTTATTCACGATAGAAGACTATACAGTACCTGCTCGTTTTATCAGAAAGATTACTGTCTTAGGCCGTAAGAACCTTCGAGCTATAGACGTAATAGTAGAGGGAAATAGAATTCTCCTGTTGAACAAGAAAGTTGCTATTCCGTCTACTATAGCTACGCTCCTTAGTTGAAAAGCCGAACTATGGATTGCCAACGGACAAGGAGAACCTCAGATCATCCCTAAAGGCATATGCATCGGGTATGCCAAACCTTTACACGAAGACTGCGTAAATACCATAGATGAGGGATCGCCTTATTCCACGACCACTTCAAAGGCAAAGTTGGGTGTCATCGATTATACCACGATTATAGCTCCGGATTTAAGGATCGACCGAAAAGAAAGAATGTTTCATCTACTTCAGAGGTTTTCAGAAATTTTCGATCAAGAAAGGACGTTCAAGAACGGAAACCAACTCAATGTTAAAACACCGAATAAACACAGGCGACCACTTACCTATTAGTCGGAGAGCTTACAGAGTGTCTCCATCCGAATGCCGCATTATCAGTGAGGAGGTAACCAAAATCTTAGAGAAAAACATCATTCAACCATCAGAAAGTTCATGGTCATCTCCAGTCGTCTTGGTCAGGAAAAAAGATGGAAGCTGGCGTTTTTGTGTTGATTATCGCCGACTCAACAAAATTACCAAGAAAGACTTGTATCCATTGTCACGTATTGACGAAACCTTGGATTGCCTGAAGAGGGCAAAATATTTTTCGTCTGTGGACCCCTACTCCGGTTACTGGCAAATAGAAGTCGATGAATACGATCGTGAGAAAACGGCTTTTATTACACCTGAGGGACTATACGAGTTTAAAGTGATGCCATTTGGCTTATGCAATGCTCCTGAAACTTTTGAAAGAATGATTGATAATCTTCTGCGACATTTAAAATGGACAATGTGCCTTTGCTATTTAGATGACATAGTGTTATTCTCAGAAACATTCGATGCACATCTTCAGAGGTTGAATACCGTCCTTCAGTGTATAAAGAACGCCGGCCTTATCCTTAATCCAAAAAATGTCGCTTTTGAGCACAAGAGATAAAGATCTTGGGACACCTAGTATCCAGTGATGCGTACGACCGGACCCAGAAAAAATAAAGGCCTTGAATGACTTTCCCGTGCCTAGGAATATTCATGACATCAGAAGCTTTCTGGGACATTGCTCTTACTATCGCCGATTTATCAAGGACTTTTGCCATAAAGCCGAACCTCTACAGTTGTTACTGAAGGGGGACACAAAATTATGTTGGGGACCTGAACAAGTGGAAGCTTTTAATACCTTTAAGAAAGATCTTACCTCCGATCCTGTCTTAGGCCTTTATGACGAATCTGCACCAACGGAACTTCACACCGACGCGAGTGAATACGGAATCGGTGCAGTATTAGTCCAAATCCAAGATGGGAAGGAAAAAATAATAGCTTATGCCTCGCGGACTCTGACGAAGGCTGAGAAAAACTATTCCACAACTGAAAGAGAATGTCTTGCGGCCATATGAGCTATAACTAAGTTTCGGCCATATCTCTTTGGAAAGGCTTTCAAGATCGTCACTGACCATCATTCCCTGTGTTGGCTGATAGGACTGAAGGATCCCTCTGAAAAACTCGCTAGATGGGCGCTGCGACTCCAAGAATACGACGTATCAGTGGTGTACAAAAGTGGAAGGAAACACAAAGATGCTGATAGTATGTCCAGAAACCCATTAAAAGTCGATGCTTCATGGTATGGGGATTTCATAGGTGCCACGGTATTCATTAACCTTAACACTGTAAGAACATTTGAAAGATCCGGTATTAGCAAAAATAATAAGAGACCAACAAAGTACCAAAACAAGTAGGCTGGGAAACATTGAATTAGTCGAAGGAGTCCTCTATAAGAAGAATTTTGATCCGTCCGGAAGGAAATTACTACCAGTGATCCCGAAGCATTTACGGCTCAGTATTCTAGAATCTCTCCATGACGACTCTACCGTTGGACATCTAGTATTCACCAGGACGTATGACAGAATAAGAAAGCGATTCTATTGGCCAGGTTTGTACAGAAATGTTCGAAGATATGTGATGCACTGCCCAGAATGTCAAAGGAGAAAATCTATTCCTCAGAAGCCACCAGGTCGTCTCGAGCCTATTCCACCAGCTGCTGCTCCTTTCCATCGCATCGGAATCGACCTTCTATGACGATTTCCAAAATCTGACGACGGCAACAAATGGATTGTAGTATGCACCGATTATTTGACACGGTACGCAGTCACCAGAGCTTTACCGGCGGCGAAAGCTACACAAATAGACAAATTCCTACTAGAGGACATAATCCTGAAACATGGAGCTCCACGAGTCATCATCACAGACCGTGGTCAAGTATTCCAGTCCAAGCTGGTGTCCGATATTAATAGACTGTGCAATATCACTCATCGAATGACTACAGCCTATCATCCGCAAACAAATGGCCTCACAGAGCGATTCAACAAAACGCTAGCAGATATGCTTTCTATGTATGTTGATGTCGAACAGAAGAACTGGGACCAGATATTGCCATTCGTCACATTCGCCTACAACACTGCCAAGCAAAGCACGACAGGTTTCACGCCCTTCTACCTACTACATGGGCGAGAAGCTGAAACGCCATTGGATACGATGTTTCCTCTCTGCACCAACGAGTTAAGCCAACAAGACGATTATGTTCGTCATCTAATCAATAAGGCAGAAGAATCGAGGCAATTAGCTCGTGCACGAACTCTCGAGGCTCAGCAGAAAGATCGCCGGCATTATGACTCCAAACATCGGATGGTGGCATACGAATCAGGGGATTTGGTGTGGATTTATATTCCAGTTCGTAAAAAAGGGCTTTCCGAGAAGTTCCTCAACAGGTACTTCGGCCCTTATCAAGTTTTGAGGCGGTTGTCCGACGTCACTTATGAAATAGCCGATTTCGACCCTAATTCTAGAAGGCGGAAACCGAAGGAAGTTGTCCACGTTTCACGCATGAAGCCATATCATGACCCAGAAGAACAAGACTACCAACATTCTTATAAAATAATGGAAGTTCCGGAAAGAGACATTTCTCAAGAGACTAGAGAGCTAGAGCCACACAATGAAATGTCATAACGTCGAGACATTGTTCTTCTAAGAAGGGAGCAATGGCGCATTGAAGAAAGACAGTCGAATCTCCATGACCGAATGGTCATGGCACTGGTCTCATGATCAAGAGACCTGGGTTCGAATCCCGCTAGAGACAATGCGATTAGTAGTACATGTAAATACTTAATTCCTTAATATTATGTTTTCCTTTATTTCATGTTCCAGAAGATACTGGACATTTCTCTAGTTTACCAGACGAGTGTTCTGGTCTTTTCTTACTGTCTCCAGAAGAGTATTCTGGAACTTTCTCTGCTTGTATAAAAGCAGAAGATTTGTCAGTTACTGTGTTTTGAGTTTAGTTAATAAATTAGTTTAGCTCTACCTCTTGTGTGTGTCATTGAGTTCTATACTATAGTTCTACGTGACAATATATAGAAATAAAGTGTTCCAAATGTGCTGAAATTTTTCGATTTCTGTATAAGTTATTAAACATGGCCAAATTCGAGAGAAGAGTGATTTACTTATACGGATATATATAAATGATTTATTGAAAATGCTTATTGAAGACTGTATTAATTTCAAACAGCTTGTATATGCACATTAACTAAAGAAAAAAAAATTCACATTATTCCTGGGAAATTCTTAAAACTATTTCTTGAAACCTCTTATCCTATCTTTTTCCCATTACTAATGCATCAAGAGAAAGATCTTAAATTATTCTTAAAAGGATTAAGAAATTGAACTTTTGTATCCGAGGAACTTTTCTTCAGAAAACATTCAAGTGTAGCATGGATTTTCTTTTCTAATTCTGAACTTGTTCGAAGTGTTGATTTCGACGATGTGATAAAAGATTTGTGGCGTTAAAGGTACCTCGAGTTGAAAGGTAAATTAATAATTATTCATTTATAATGTATTTAAATATAAATTAACTGTTTAAATAGTTATGTTAGATTTCACATTACATGTACTGAAAAATAATTTTTTTTATAATATATTTATTCGAAATTTAAAATCATTATATAATCTAATTTAATTATTAAATGTTTTTATTTGTATCTTAAAACCTTTATCCAATCTTTAAAGTAATATTGGATTACAAGTTATCTATTACCAGAATATTCTGGAAGCTATTGTATGTGTGGCAAAATCTAATGGACATAATGCAAATTGATTTTAAAATTATATTCTAATATTTACAGAATTTTTAGGTAACAATTACAATTCGTAAGGGTTCAGTTAAAATCGTAAGAAATAAACCTAAGTTGCGAATTACAAGAATGCAAAGATTAAAAAGTAAACGAGTTCGGAAAAACCAAACGATATTCTCGTGACTGTTTGTGGCATGAGATTAATTATTTAAAAGTAAGAAACTATAAACAAATTAAATATTTAATTAGTTGATATTTTAAGGTGACGTCACTTCAAGGAAATGATGAACAATAACAAACAAGTACAATGTAAATGAAAAAAACTTTTACATAAAAAATTAGCAATACAGTAATTGAAAGTATTTGTAAATTATTAATTTGAAATAATTTTGAAAAAGAAATCTCGTTTAGGAATGAAATCTGGCTGACAAATGCTAAACAAATGTCTTACCAAATGTGTTGTCTGGAAGTTCATCGATAGTGACAAATTATTAGTACACATGAATGCTGAATGTTTGAGTCATTTTCTAGAAATTGGCTACTTATTGCGCTTTTATATTTTATTGAATGAATATATTACCATCTTGCTGAACCTCATTTCGAATTCAATTTCATTCCATACTCTCCTTCTAGTTTTTTTCATTGTATTGTGCAGCACAAATGGCGTTTACCGCGCTACGAGGGAGTGAGAAGAAGTCACTCAAGCTTACTGACTATTGGGACTTTCGAGGGTTTGCCGCCTTCATTTTTATATCATCCACTATACATTAGACTTTGTTTTTACTTGTTTTCTTCGTTATAGTACGAAGTGCAAAACTTTGATCTCTGAAAATAAAAAACTGAATCCTCATGACATTATTAATTTTATGTGGGGTAGATGAAAAAAAAAAAAAAAAAAAAAAAACCCTTATTAATAAGAAATGAAAAAGTTTTGGTCAGGCTACTCTCACTGTAAAACTATATTGGTGACCGGAAAAGTTATAATGGTGTAGACTCTATTTGTTTGATTTCCCTGGTATTAGCATGAAGTAAATATTTAAATCGGGAACAAAAATATGACATTGTTAACATATTTGAGAGGAGGTCATCGAAATTTGGCGAATTCAATTGAATATGTACAATGGTTATAAACAAAAATGAGACATTTTTTTTTTTGAAAAAAAGGATAAAGTGGCTTATACCACTACAAATTTAACTCGACCATTTGTAGATTATAATTATCTCAGTTAAGTAGTTTTAAAGTTTAGTGAATTTCAGAAAAGTTTATTTGTTTTTAAAGCCTTCATTTTTACTTTTTAATACACAACAAATAAAATAAAATCGGGATTTATTATGAAATTATCGCTTTCAATCTGCAAGAGATAATTTCTTGTCAGAACTGTTTTTTATGTTAATTATTTTTTTACGTAATTACTTGAAGGATTGTAATACAGGCATTCCTACAAAATTCATAACACCTTCCATGTTTATGAAGAGTCTGACTCTCATTCTAACCTTAAATTGGTGACTTTTATGATGAAATTCGAAACCGGCTTTTAATCTTCTTAATAGTATTATTCAAATGGAAAAAAATTTAAATTTGTCCCAGTTCTTTCCAAGAGAGCGCTAATGATTAGTTTATCTTTCTCTGAGAACAATACACAACATCAAAAAAAATGTTATTTCATGTTCTCCAATCGTTCGAATAATTCATTTAAATTAGAGGTACCTTTCAACGTTGTTTATGCATTCTCTTTTCAGATTAAATCTATAATATCAGATTTTTGCCGTCCATGTGGTAATTTTGAATGCCTTTGCAGTTTTTACAACTTACTGACCAATTTTTTTATGATAAATCATTATTCTTTCTTGTAAGAATACTTCGAAATAGGTAGTCGCATTTGATAAAAATCAGCATCACTTAATTACAGTGCAAACCAGAATCTAAACTTGTCATTGGTGTTTTCAATGATTTATTTTTTATTTATTGAATCAAAACTTTAATCAATTTCAAGAAGTTTACCTAGTGTCAATACTTGCGGAATATTGCCAATAAATTGAGTTTTTTTAAAATTTTGTTTTGCATATGAGCTGCAACTGCTTTTATTTCTTCGTTTTGTATCCGCAAGGATTTATAGGTCTGAATGTTTAAAATTTGCATTTGTTATTTCTACAGGGAATTCGTGGTTCTCTTTTACATGTTGTGTGTTTTTATTTCAACTGAAGGATATGCACATATTTCAGTGCATTTAAATTATATGTTTTTGCTTTTAAAAGTTCATATCATTTTTTCATACTATTAGTCACCTTTGACAACCAGTTCCTTTGCCTAAATTATTGACTTTTTAGCTAATTAAATGACTGACATAGATGCGTTTTTTCAAAAGCATTTCACCTTGTTATTTATTACGACTGAAAAATATGAAGTCAATTGAATCAATTTACGGCAAATTAAAAAGTCTATATATTACGAAACAAAAGTAGAAATGAAAATCTTATTAAGATTAATACTATTACTAAATCTTATTGATGATTTTTAAAAACACAAGATTGAAATTTTGATGGATGAGTTAGAATTATAACATTGCATTTAATGCATTATCGCAGATAGTGTATTAAATTGAATTAAAAATACTTTTAAAATTAAGGAGAAATTGGGCAGAAATGTAATGGCTATCATGAAAAAACTACATTTTTGAATCTTAAGATAATACACATACTATTTTTGTAACGCAACTGTTAAGGAAGATATGAACATAAATTTCCATAAAATCATAACCATTACCCATTTGACGTCGTTTAAGACTGTTTTTGAGCTCAGCATAAATTTTCTGTTTGAAACCCGTTTCTTGATTTCTTTCAAATCTTCTTTCCTCTGATTGAATGTACATTTGGTAGCACGGTGAACCATTTCCAGAACATTTCTAATACTGTTTTACAGATCCATTAACTAACTAATCCAAATGTTGAATTCAAGGCAGCTGTCAAAATATTTAATAATTTAATTTGAAATTGATATGCCAATTTTTTAATATTTGACTGCTGCCATTCGTATTCAGTATATGTATATATATATATATATATATATATATATACATATACATGGATTTTTCTAATTTCGAAGGAGATGTCTTTTGTTCATAATCTTTGGTTCTTATTATGTGAAGTGCTTATATGGGAATTCACTTCTTCTTGAAACATTTTAATGTAAAAAAACTCAATTTCTTTTATAAAATAGGTGGCATGCTACTGATTATAGAAATATATAATATACAAAATAATATAATATATAATGTGTATATGTTTATAAAGTCGAAAGTTCATAAAATAAGTGAAAAAAATAGCTAACAATAGTTCCTATTTGAAAAAAAAAAAATCAATCTTTTCTTTACTCTTAAAGCATGGATTTTTCTTTCAAATTTTTGTACGCATAGAAAATATTCTTGTCGCTGCAATCGCATAACCAAATAGCAGAAGCATAATGATTGTAATATTTGCAACTATTATGCGTCTGCTAAATTTAATTTAATTTATTGCGCAGTAATAGAATCTCAAAATTGTAATAATAATGGAAAATATCATATGGTTTTAGATTTCAAATCACATCAAATTTGATTATTTATAAAATTTGTATTATATGCATATTAAAATGAAAACTGGCTCATTGCAATTATCAAACAATATGCTAATTTTGGGGTTTGTCTTCTTTGATTTCTTTTTATGAGCGTATTGATTTGTGGTTATGAACTTGAGAATTATAGCATCACAATGTATATACAATTTGCTGACTGTAAAACGAAACAGATATTTTCTATTGCTTTATAATTAAAATAGCTCCTTCTTCTTTGTATATTAAACTTTATATTAAATATATAATTTACTTGAAAAAAATTATTATTATTTATAATTGAAACCTTGACGATTTTCTTTGTCTTGAATTTATTAATTTATTTCAAGTAAAAATATGAAATTGAAACACCATATTCTTTCATTCTTTTAATATTTGTCCGTAGTTACTCTAAAGCGCAAAATTTATAGAATCAGATAGTTTCAACGGACGTCTGAACTATTGTCTTATGAAAATCTTCAGTGATGTCGAATTTAAAAAAGTTTCCGACTATGTTTTCATATAATCACTCCTCCAAGTGGAAATCATTTTGATTCCATATTTTGAGCTTAATAATCTAGTACTTTGATTTGGTGTGAAAATATTTAAGCTAAGTAGATTATATGAATATTTATGCTTGTATTATATTATTTTGGATTTTAAATTGGACCCAAAATAATACGTGAATTTGCATATTTTGTGAAATAAAATGTTGCTAACAAACAAACAAAAAAAAAAAATGCCATGACATCACGTAGTTTAAAATGGAGCGATAACGTGAAAGAGTGATGCATTTTCACTGTTGAATCATTTTTAAAAATAATGAAGGTTCGGCAGTTACAGTTCGCAATTTTTTGTACCAGATATAATAGGCTATACAATCAAAAACTAATTCAATTACTGCATAATAATAATTTCCTGGTCGGGTAATTTCTAGTTTTGGTGATCAGAATTGGCCTCTGCAGATCATACGATTTAGCGTCTTTGGATTTCTAAGTTCTTCTGGAAGTTCTAAAATTTATTTCAACAAACCTCAGGTTATCTGTCTTGAAAGAACAAATTGAGCGCTGTATCAATAAAATTCAATCATATTTATGCAAGACGAGGATGAAAGAGAAAAAAATTCACCCACACTTTGTTAATTGAAAAATAATGAAAAAAAAATTAAATTGCATTAAATCGCACTATCTGGGAGGCCATTTCTGCCCACCATTTCTGTTGGACGACTAGACAAAGACTCATATAATAATTGAATTTTTTTCTCGGGATATATGGTCAGTGTCGATAATTTCAAAATATAACAAAAACTAATTTTTCCACAAACAAGTTCTCTAAATTATGCCATGAAAGCAAACGTTCTCACCAGCATCAATAACAACATTTTAAATACAATTAAAATTTACTTTTCAACTGATAACTATCTATAACATGCAATCAGACATTCTCAATTAGAATCAATAAAAGTATTTATATAAAACAAACGTACTTTAATTATATAAAATAAGTAACTTTTCCACTCATGGTATCTTTCTTGACTTTGCGATTCTATCATTTTCTGCGAATAGTTTCGGAAACTATTATCCAAAAATAAATAAATTTTAACATGAAAAAACAAAACAAAGGTGTTGTTAGATCTTTAAGTATTTTTTCCCTTTTTTTCAATACATTTTTTAAATTTCAATTCTAATTCCAACCAAGATAATACAATCACGACGATGGATTTGTTTGTTTTAGCATTCGATTAAGACCAGCTGTGGTAGAATAAATTCACAAATGGATGTTTTAATATTTTCAAGGAGCAGAAAACAAGCAAGGGCAATCAAATAACATGTAAATATAACAATAAATAACATAAACATGTAAACAATATTTTCCTTGTGCGTGAGTAGCTTGCTAAAACTTTTTTTGTAAATACAACGGGTTTTGTATTTAGAATTTTGAAATTCGGGAGCAAATCGAGTGTATGCATCTTGGCGAAGAAATTGATACTTTTAAGAAACTATTCAAAATTTGACACAAGTTTATAGTTTATTTATAAAGATTATGTTTTATATTCCATCCTTTCAGATAATTATCTTCATTTTTTGAGCTACTGTATTGAAATATAAATAGACCGATGGAATTATTAAAACTAATGTATAAACACAGAGAGACTTAAATATGAAGATTTGTCAATTAATGCCTGCTTTGACTATTACGAAATTTTACTCATTTGTAAACTAACCATATACCAAATCGTTCAAAGAAGCCATGCTTATTAGAAGGTATTAATTGTTAAAATGTAAATGCTCGTTACAGCTAAAATTTGGCTTACTTGTAATTCTCAATGACAAGCGGTTTAACTTAAATTTCGCCAATGGCATAAAATTAAGCCAGAAGTTCGCCAAGGGTAAGCAATTGATACACAAGGGCCATTTTTAAAAATATTTCTTGTACAATAAACTTTGAAATACACGGAAGTTTCTTGAAAATGATACAGAGACTCTTATCATTAATTTCAACTCACAACGTATATATTTTTGCTCATTTTTCATTATATTCAGACATATCGTAAATCTGTTTCTTCGTATTAGATTTACGTCGAAGATAAGCTAATGTTGCTTTTATTTTACTC
>JAPMOR010114991.1:218664-246703 GCA_026543865.1 Argiope aurantia | reverse complement strand
AAAAGAACTAATTATTGTAATTATCTAATAAGAGAGAAGTGACAAGAGTACCATTCTCCAATTCTTCTCAACAGGTACGGCCATTATTATTTATATTATGAAATCCCGGCTTAGTTAAATTGGTAAAGAAATGTAATTGCAGTACACTACCGAACCCGGCCTAATATGGCGGAAGGACTGGCCGAATAACAAAAGAAAACTAAGCTGGATAGTCGCGAACAAGATTCTCAGGAAAGTACTGTATTCGTTATCTTTTATTAACATAACCAGACAAAAAAAAATGTGAAATTAGCAGTAATCAGAAAAAAAATGTTAAAAACTCGTTAAGAAATAGTAAAATTTCCTCAAATATATTTTATAGACAATGAAATTTTGTAAGCACTTACAAAGGTTACTTACGATTGAAGAGTTAACCAATACTGTTGAACTAGGTAAAGGGGTCTCAAATGTCTTGAAGCCATATTTGTTATGTCAAGAATTAAGTTAAAGGTTAAACATTAACCCAAATTTTTAAAAGTTCTTTAGAATGCTGTATAAAATAAAAAGAGAGACTTTAAATAAAAAGGTAAATAGGCAGGCTAATCAAAAAAGATTTCCATCAAAAGTATGAAATGAAAAACTACAGAAAATTAAACGTGATTAGAAAGAAAGCGATTAGAACTGTTCATAACGTGCTGCAATTAACTCTTGATTCTCCAAAATGGATAGTAATCTATGAATAAATACTAATCTATTATCTCCTAGATAATAATCTATGAATCCTATACTCCCAAACAAATCTGCAATTAATTAATATACATTTTTGTAATCAAAATATTGAAATTTTGAAAATTCCTTTAAATAAAAGTTAATAATAGTAAAGAAACTTTTCATTGCTAAAGTACATTTTAGTCAGTCAATCAACTGTGTGTTGTGTTAACTGTATTGTCGAGGGTCATATAATTTTATTCTGAGCTATGAAATAAAATAAAGGTAATTTGACAAAAGATGATTAAGTATCTTCTCATTTGTATGAAAAATTGCGAGACCACAGAAATACAGTCAAAAGCGCTTGGTGAAACTAGCCAAAGAGGTGACAGAAAACTGAGACAGGATTTTATTCTTGTGATTATTTTCTATTTTCTTTTCACGGCACTGTAGGCCGCGGTGGCCTGATTAAGGTCTCGGCTCGTGAGCCGTAGGGTTTCAGGTTCAAGACCCGATTCCACTGAAGAACCGTCGTGTAAGGGTGTCTGTTGTCAGGGTCAAACGTCCTTCCGCTGGTGTGGTGCAGTGTGGAGAGGGGGTGCCAGTTCAGGTGTCGTCCTCGTCATCAGACGGCGGTTCAAAATTGCGAGGTCCGTCCCAAAATAGCCATAGTGTTGCTTTACATCGGGAATTTAATATAACTAAAACTAAGCTTCACGACATTGTAAAGCTAATACAATTCAGACTAATTCAGTTGAATTAAACCACATTTTGATGTGAATTAAAAAGTGTTTTTTTTGGGGGGGGAAGCATTGTGTAATTTAATTCCAGCTGATATGAAGAAGACGGGAACTGAGGCTATAGCCACTGTATACCATTCATTCTGCATCATAGGGGAAGGCATTTAACTTTTTATGTCAACTTCAAATTGCAGTATATCCACTCATCTAGAGAATTTTTGGAGAAATCGGATGTTAAACCTGACACTTTCCGGTACTGCCGTCGAGACTTTACTACCAGGCCTTTGTGACTTTAAAATTTATTTATCAGTATTAATTTAATATAATCGAACTACTATCTGTAATATTATAATTTCAGCTTTCAGCGTTACCACTGATTTTAAAAATTGCATTGCATTGCAAAGAGAAGTATAATCAGATTTAAAATAAAAACGTATTAACAAACCACAGCACCTTGACAATAATGGGCCACTACTTGCTTTTGTTCTGTGATTCTGGTAATTTTAATATTTACCTTCAATTAAAAATATTTGAATTGTATATACACTTTTGAGCTTTAGTTGTAAAGAGAACCATACTCATAAAGAGAACCATCAATACCATCACAACCATCCTTAAAATGAAGTTTAGTAATTTGTAACAACAAAAGTAATTTGATATTAATTTCACAATCATTAGGATACAAAGTAGAATTAATACAAAGTAAAATTCCTCTGAACAGATTTGACTCAACATTTGATAGTAATCAGCAAATTTGATGAGAAGATTTATCTCTTATCGTTTTTAAGTTATCTTTATCACATTCAGACAGATGGAAATGTTCTAAAAATGTGTTTTTCGAACTCTCAAACGTGAATATTCATCAAAATCTGGAGTTCGAATTTTTTTACCATTGCTCTACTCTCTCTGTACTACGCATACAGAGAATACAAACGATTCAATATTATGAAAATAAGTATTCCGTAACAGTTAGGCATGTTTATAGCAAATAAAACTATCAAAAAAATGAAATGACCTTGAATTAACCATCCTTTTAAAATCAGAAAAATCATATCATTCCATCATAAATTTCTACGCATATTAAAGATTTTGTTTAATTTTTGCCATCTTTTTTTTTATTAAACATATTATTAGTTTATTTTACTTGGTTTTTACTCAAAAAAATGTTTTCTCTCTTTTTTTAAGAAAACTATTTCCTTTTTGTTACAGAATGAAGATAAATATCTTCTTAAGAATATGTAATTTTTTTCTGTTTATCACATGGGTGAGACGTGAACATTGTCTACTGTACAATCTGTAATTCAATTTCACGACTAATGAAATGACTTTGAATTAACCATTTACTTAAAATAAGAAAAAATCTCTTCATTCCATCATAAATCTCTACAAATATTACAGCTGCGGTTAATTTTGTTATGAATTTTTTTTTTATCAAACATAATATTTGTTTTCTTCTTGGTTGTTACCTACTACAAAAGCCTTTCCTCATTTTTTTAAACCATTTCCTCTTTGTTACAGGAAGAATATAATCAATTGCAAATTTCTTCTTAAGAATTCGCAATTTACTTCTGTGAATCACCCGTTTACGACATGAATATTGTCTACCACAGAATCTGTAATTCAATTTCCTTTTGTTTATAATTGAACATACACCGGCAACAAAGATGAAAGCACTGTGAGAAGGATCCAAGAGATATCGACCAAGGTCTGTGCTCAAGGTTAGTGTTTGAACTGACCGCAGACATAATTATCATCATTTGTCAGCTGCATTACTCACAGAAGATTCAAAATTTAAAAATCCAATTGCCCCCATTACCTCTTTTGTTCATTTCCGTGTCTAATTGCCACAACGTTAACATTTGTTTCTTAATAAAATCATTTATTAAAGTTTTGAGTTAATGAATGCATTTGTTCGCTTCGGTTTTGTGAAATCGTCTGCCACCAGAATAATCAACTTTTTTTTCTTTTTTCTTTTTTTCTTTTTTGTATTTGTGTAAATATCTCCTTAACAAAAATTCAAAATATGATATTCTTTTTTTTCAGAATAATGCTTTGTTTAATGAAAACTTTCAACAAATAATTTGTAGTAAATATATTCATATTTATCATAATCTTGTCATATTTAAAAATTTAGGTTAATAATAAAATTTTAAAGTAATTTGATGTGTCGATAAAATACCACATAATGTTGACAAGTATTTCTTAGATTTTGGAAAAAGCTTTGGCTTAAAAAATAGATTTTTAGAAATAGAAAGAAAATTCATCTATTTATTAGAAAAATTCGTATAAATAGAAAATTATTTGTTAAAAATATAGAGTACTGTTATAAAAAAAAGCAAATTGCATAGAAGTCTTATTTTGTTTGAAAAATTAACTATTATGTTCGAAATAAATGTTTCGAATTAGAATAAATTTTTCCACTTAAATTTTTTGGTCTTATTTTAAATGATACAGAATTACATTTATTTGTTACTAGCCGCCTTTGGCGACTAGCCGGTTCGCCAGTATTACCGCTCGCTACAATTTTCAATTAATATTTTAAGTAACTGGTCTCTTAAAGGATTCTCAAACAAAACATTTTTAGTCTTCCAATTTCGATAGTCATACCAAACTTATACTGTTGTTTAGATCGTTTCGTTCAATTTACTATATATTTTGCTAATTTGTTGTCATTTCCGGTAAAACTTCAACTTTAATTTAAATTGTAAATGATGAAATTGCAATTAATATTGAGATATTTTTTAATAAAACCAAGCGTTTTATTTTATTTATCATCTTTATTGTTATTTATTAATTATTATTATTATTGAATGTGAGTATTGCAAACAGAATCGCTCGGCATTTAAGTCTTATGTAAACTACAAAATATTTTTCATAATTCATTTCAAAATTCAGCTTTTGTTTTGCTTTCAAAAGGATTGAAATGAAATCAATAATAATATTTTGTTCCGGCCTATAAATATATTTCAAAAATTATGAAGTCTAAATTTAACGCAGTAAGGTATCATATTCTGAGAAATATTCTGGACACACCAAATTTTAAATAAATGAATGAATGTTTCTATTTTCCACAATCAACTAAGACTTATTTATGAAGTTTTAAATGTTAAAAATTTAGAAAAACTCAACATTTTCATAATCTTAGGCCAATTAATCTCGAGAAACCTGCTCGCTGATTGGCGTATTTTCTTTGAAACGATCGATGGAAAATCTAAAGTTATTCTTTTTTTATTGAATAGTGATATTCAAATTTTCATAAATCGGTCAGTTTAAGTGATTGAAAATTAAGTCTTAAAAGTCAGTGATTTAGTTGATTTAAAATTAACTCTATGACCACCATAAAATCTGTGTTTTCTCTTGTGGTGTATGCATTCTCCTTAATATCCGATCGAATAAAACATCACATACAAAAGTACTACATAGAACAAACACATCAAAAGTAAACATAACATTTCAATAGTTGCCAAAAACAAAAGAGAGAAAAATGCAATTAATAAGCAGACGATATTTAGAAAAGTACAGATATTTAGACTGGAAAATTAAATTATCTAAAATTTACCACACGCGCAGACGATATTTACAAAAGTAAAAATATTCAAACCTGAAAAGGAAAATATATGAGTTATTCCATCAATAAATACCATAAGTTTGTTTATATCTTCATTATTTTATGAGTCATTAAACATCAAAATGGGTCCAGGAATAAATAAACACCCTGTATAGAGAGTGTAAAAGATCATTAAATAATTTTTCTTGAATTTATTTTTCAGAAAAAATAATATTTCATATTTTTTTCAATTCCTACAGACACATGCCGAAAATTATATTTTTGCAGATTTCATTTCCAAAAAGATTTAATTTTTTTTTAATTGGAACTTTAATCAATGTGATGGCAACACTTTGAAAAAAGGTTATTTTTTAACATGAATGCGAAACGTGCTTAATTTTAATTTTTATTTTTTACGAAAAAAATTATTGAAAAACATAGTTAAAATATTTATTTAAAAATTCATAAAAAATAGAAATTTAATTTTAAGATTAAAACATTAGTATAATTTAAAAGATAAATTTTTGATCTTTAACCTCATATAAAAATCTTTTTTGTGCGGTAATATTTTCGGAAGTTATAGCAGAAACACGTCAAAATTTCGCTTAATTTTTAAATAAATAAAATTCTAATTAAAAATTCGAAAAAAATAACCCCCAGGTGCACATTCCCGGCCGCCAAGGTATACACGTGCCAAATTTGGTAGCTGTAGGTTGAATGGTCTGGCCTGTAGAGCGCCAACACACACACACACACATACATTGAGCTTTATTATAAGTATAGATGAAAGCTAATAATACAACAACATTATTTTATGATGGTTTTAAAAAGAATTAGGAATTTTTTAGAACAAGAACTTTTGATGTTTTATGTATCTGGGAAAAATTACAAAATTTTCACCATTTCATTCATTCCTAGCCGAAAGCCTTCATTCATATGATTATTGTCATTATTCTTCCGGAATAGACAATCTAGGTTAAGAAAGATGCTGAAACTTATTCACAAACTTTGTGAATGAGAATTCTGTAATTACATTTTCTTTTCGATAACTTTTATCACTTTCGTCATCAAAACGGGAAATTTTCAAAGCTGTGAGTTCATTGAATTTGATTTGCAATATTGAATTTCTTATTCATTGAATGCGCCCTTATTTGATTATTTCAATGAAATTAAAGAAAGGTTTTATCTTTAAACATATTTAGTACTATAATAAGTCTACTATTTTATTAAAGAATTACATAAATAAAATGGATGAATGATTCGAAAAATGAAATACTCTCTAATATACTATATAATAAAAAATAAATAGATATAAAATTATATATATCAGACATAATACTAGCTATGAAATAATTAAAAATATATTGAAACCACTGCGAATTAAAGTAACACTTAAATCTGTCATATTTAACAATATGATTAAGAAAACGCAGAATATTTACTAATAAAACTGTATAAATTACCCAAATATTTGCTCCAAAAATATAAATTCTTGGGTAATTTATTTGTAACTGCAGATGTAAGGTAAAAAATATATTAGTATATTTTATAAAATTATTTCAATAAAAAATTTTCATAATATAAATTTCTAGAATTATAAAATAAATGAAAGAAAATATCTTTTACAAAATTGTTAAAAGTATACTGAATTAATTTCATATCATATAATTTTCTTTTTATAAATGCAGTTCAAATAGTTTTAGAAAAAAAATGTTTCAATGTAGTTTAAAATAAAATTAATAGTTATTAGAATGAAGCCTTATATAAAGTCCATTCTTTTTCTCGTATATATATTACTTCAAATATTCGATATATCGATTAAATTATCTGTGGCATATTTTAAACAATTTTAGGCAGATTCTTATAAGAAGATTGCCTATTGCAATGATTGCCATGGCAAGACTTCGGGAAAATTTCTTCAGTTTTTCATAGATCAAGGTCCCTAGAACCAAAACGGTCCTATATCCTCTAATGTATATAATGAAAAATAAATAGATATAGAATTTCATATATATCAAACATAATATTATTTATGAATTAATTATATATATATATATATATATATATATATATATATATATGATAGAGAGATATAGATACACACACACGCACACACATATATATAATCATATAATTCTTAAAGTAGAAGGCAGGTTTGATGCAGTGAAGAGATATTTTACATTTTTAAATTCATTTTAATCCATCCCGGGAAAGCAATTTATTTACAAGCAGGCGCGGACAGAACACGTCCACAACATAGCGGAACAAAAGCAGAAGTAAGAAAACAAAGAAACAAATAATCATTAGTCTTATATAACATGGGATTTCCGGCCACGTGTAGATTGAATACTCGTACTGACCTTGGATAAGGGCACCGAAGGGATCATTTTCATTTGACACGTGGAACTGATGGCGCATTATTTTTTCAAAGCTTCAACAGTGGAATGGGATCAGGAAACAAGAGAAAACTATATATATATATATATATATATATGATGATTTAACTGGTTGTAATATGTTAATAGAAATATAAAAATCTCGGACGTAAATGGGCCTAGTTCAAAGGGAGTGGAAATGGTGAAGGTCGAAATTTTCCTTTCTTTATAGCTTTCTTATTATTGAAAATATAAAAATAAACTCAATTGGCTAAATTAGCGCCTCATCAAGACGAACAATTTTAGTATTTGAAGTTTTTAGATAGCTGGATTATCTTAGAAGTTAGGGGCTGAAAAGATATTTTTTCAAACTCTCATTTCGTATGTTTCTTATTTCAGCGATTTATATTGCCACATAGATCCTTTGCCTTCCATCTGGCCGAGAGGAATTTTTTGGATTATTATGGAATGTTGATGTATATTTTGGCCTTAATTTTTTTGAATGTTTGAAACTTTTTAAAAGCAGTTTACGCTTTTCAGAATTTAGAAAGAGAATTAAATATCTGTAATATAAAAGCAAGGTATTGTTCCTAAATCAGTTGGCAAGAATTGTTTGGTGAAAACCTTATTGAATTAGAACACAAATTACAGTCACACGCCTCAATCACAATTTCATAATTTGAAATTATTTGCAGCTGATAAAAATCTACGAAATTGAATAATACAGTGGTGAGTATTGTTGTGAGTCTATTGTTAACGAATTTTCTATACATTGACAAGATTGAAATGATAGCGAAAACGTGCCGGCAATTGTAATCCTCTGTTCATAAATCCTGGTGACTAGATAAGTGTTCAGTTGAATTTTAATGCTGTCATTCTTTCGTCAAAAAAAGTTTACCGCCTTAGGCCTTGAATGAATATAAAAGAAAGTAAATCAATGTTCAATGTAAGGATTTAAAAAAACCTTTTTAATTGGTGACAAATAATTTTTTTCTTTCTTATTCTTATTTTCAAGTGTAAACAAAGGCGTGCAAATTTATATTGTTGAGTCTGTATTATTTAAAGTCAAAAATAAACATTTCTAAGATTATTAAAATCTTCCACTGCAATTTCATTTTGATTTACAGTTTTTAGTTGTCAAGATAATACTCACTTGGACAATCTTTCTAGTTTTTCGCCCCATCCAAATAAAAGTTTGTTTTTTCGTTTATTTGTATAAAATGAAAGATACAAGTTTCAATTGATAATCTAATCGTCTTAAGAAAAGCAAATTTTCTTTAAACAAAAGTACATTAAACTTATTAGTTAAAGTTGGTATATTTTTGGCCTATATTTCATTTTTCAGCTTGCCAGTCTTGGAGAGAGCGACAACTGTGCGAGTAAGGCCATTCCGTTGACAATTCTTAGCATTTGCATTTCAGTTGGTGCCATATAGTTGAGGACGCTGGGACAACATACGTTTTATTAGAAAATGATTTTTTGAAGAATAGCAATTTGTAGAACAGATTACTATATTTCAATATGAGTTTCACTACAGTCTATCTATACAATAAAATGACTATCTGTTCTCCCGTCTAATATATCTTAGGTTAATCTTTTGTCAAATGGTCCGTTTATAAAACATATGAGACTTCCAGGCTTACTGAAAATAAATTAAGAAATCCATGAGCCAATGATCAGATATATTCAGCAGGTTTTTAATACAGAGTTTACCAGCAGGAGCAGTCTTTCCAAAACTTTCTTACATACTCTCTAATAAAGGTGTCATCCCCTTCCCCCCAACAAACGTGCTATCTAGACATGGCGGTGAATGCTAAAAGTACGTAGATTTTTACTTTTTCGTATATTAAATATAGGGAAAGTATTGCAATTGCCAACAGAATCGAACACTCGATATTTTCATAAATCTCCACGTTATAGATAACGCTGAGTTAAAAATAAAAATACGTTTTTGTAAAATGTCCGTCTGGGACAAAGATAATTAAAAAACGCTTTTATATAGATGGATAAAATTTGATATAAGATATTTATACCAAATTTGTAGACTTCTTCAAATTTTAAGCAAAATCTGTTCAGAGGAAGTGTGTCTGTCCGATTGTTCAAATATAATTTAACACGACAAATATAAAAAGAAGAGAGCTAGATAGATAAAATTCAATGCACAAAATTAGCATCTATAGTCTAGACGCATGTTAAATTTTGAGTCAAATCCAATAAGGGATTGATCGTTCGTCGGTTTGTACTTTCAGAGGCATGTGAACATGATAACTCAAAGACACAATGACTTAGATATATAGAATTTGGTATGATATTTTGTGTAGTTAAAGTGTAGTTCTGCGTCAAATTTTTATTTCAGTCGTTTGGGGAAAACGCGTCTAAAATACAAATTCGATTTTCGGGTTCTATTAACAGCCAGGGATTACCCGATGCATTCAGAAAGAATGCTATATTCATGCCAAAAGTTATTATTATGCAACTATTGCAAGCCAATGTCATTCAAGGAGTTCTTTGAAATAATACCTTTATTAGAGTAGAAAGTTTAGAAAGTTTTAGAGAGACCACTCCCCTTTATTATTTCGAGCGTTTCAAACAGCCGAGTTGTGGGTTGTATATCACAGTAAAGAAAACTGATATTTATGCATTTTACTGAAAATTAATAACGAATTATTGATCTTCGGCGTGAATCCAGAGTTTTTACTTGGAGAAAATTTGTCAAAAGTTTGTCAGTCTATCTCTTTGTTTGTGAACATTAAAAGATCATAACTCAGAATCACTAAGTTTCACTGACGTTGAAATTTGATTATGACTTTCTTCGACTTGAACTTTAAATTTGTGTTCAATTTTGTGCCCAAATTCATCATGCTATTGACTTTTCATTACACTCTCTAACGTGCATATGAGCGCAATAATTAAAACCCTAACATGGCAGCATAAATTTTAATACATGAATTCAGCACTAAATTGTAAATTTGCGTCAAATTTGAGATCAGACATATCAGAGTATACGATGTCTGTCTATGTGTTAAAATTGGAGTACAGCAATTCAAAAACGCAATGATTTAAATAATTTAATTTCATTCATGATTTTGCAGCCGAAATTTTTATGAATCTATGAAAAAAAAATTAGAATTATGAAAAACTCCTATTGGGGAAAGCCATTGTTTCGAAATGCGTTACTTGATTCTCTTCATAATGCACTCATGTCCATAAATTAAATTAAGGATAATTCAGAGTCACGCAGAAATCGAACTCTAAAATGCATATATCACCCGTAAAATGACTACACACATCTTCAAAAATCATATGCAAATTGCGGGAAGCCACCAGATAACACCGATAGTACGTCACAATGAAGAGAGTGATGTAAAAGGAATACAGGCA
Source organism: Argiope aurantia (assembly GCA_026543865.1). NCBI lineage: Eukaryota > Metazoa > Arthropoda > Arachnida > Araneae > Araneidae > Argiope > Argiope aurantia. The sequence goes on along the minus strand of JAPMOR010114991.1, from coordinate 235,973 downwards.
AAGAAGTAAAATTGTTCGCAAGCGCTTTATAAGCTTTTCAGTGCAATAACCGCATAGTTATGACAGAAAGGATGCATTTGGATGATTTTTTAAGTGGTAGAATTATCAGCCGCCTGGAATGAGGGCTACCCAGCTGGAAGTATCCGATTAGCTTGGAATCGCCCAGAGTGTCATCTCCCGGCTTTGGCAATGATTCTAAGATAATGGTAATGTGAGTAGACTTGCAGCACAGGTCGCCCTCGAATTATAACGCCGAATGAGGACCGGTATTTGGCGGTTACTGCCAAAAGAAACAGACGGAGCACAGCATCAGACCTGTCTCGTCAAGTCTCTTCAGCCACTGGTATGACAGATTCAAGGCAGATCGTGTACAGACGCTTAGGGCAGATTGGTCTATATGCTCGTAGGCCTGTTAGATGTGTTCCACTTACTGCAACTCACTGTCGCCTGCGGTTAGTCTAGAGTAGAGAGCATTGTGGACACTGCAACAGTGGGCTTGTTTGATGTTTTCCGACGAATCCAGTTTTAGCTTGTAGTCTGATTCTCGCCGGACTTACCGCCAGGTACCCGTTACCACCAAGAGAACATTATTGAACGACACCGTTACGGTGGTGCAGGATTGCAAGTTTGGGGAGGAATTATTCTGGATTCCAGAACTGACCTGCATGTTCAAATTAGAACCATGACAGGCCAAATATATCGGACGTCATTCTGGAACATGTACGTTTTTATCGGGGCGCCATGGGCGCAGAATTCGTGTTTATGGGTGACAACGCCCATCCTCACCGTGCAAACATCGTAAACGAATGCCTTCGATCGGAGGATATCACTCGTTTGGAGTGGCCAGCATTTTCACCGCCGGACTTTAATCCAGCAGAGCATGTGTAGGACATCCTTGGACAACGAGTTGCAGCCTGTCAACCACCTCCTACATGTCTACCAGAACTTCGGAGATCATTGCTTGATGAGTGGTGTAATATTCCCCAAGATCAGATCGATAATTTGATACTCAGCATGCCTAGGCGCTCTATGGACTGTTTTGCATCGTCTGGGAGACATACTATGTATTAACCATCATACCAACCATGTAATAGTGGTTTTTGTAAATGTTTTTTTTTTTTTTTTTTTTGTAATTTGCTCCAGAAAGCAAATAGTCGCGATTCTTATTAATATCAAACATATAGCATCCTTTTTGCTCTTTACCTTTTGCTTAATAAATAGGCTTTACAAATAAGTCACATTTGTTTTGCTTCTGATTCTTTCTTTTCCTGAACTTGCATTATCCTTAATTTAGGACATGAGCATAGAATGAAGATGAGCAGGAGTTTCGGTATTGAAAAAGATTCCGCTGGTTTTTCAAAAAAGTTGCTGTCAAATATTTTACATGTTTAATCAACTCTTTCCTGTTTTGAATTTCTTTTTTGAATTACTGCACCTTTAACCTAAATGCATTTTAATGATGATTATGAAATACGCATTAAAATGGATTTAGATAGAACATTTCGTTTTAAGAATTTTTCATCCCTCATTTTGTTAAAAAAGTGAGCGTGCTTTTAAATGACTTCATATCTAACAGCAGAATTTTTCATTTTTGAATAAATTGTTTAGTTTTTTTTAATCTTGGAAATATTTGAAAAAAAGCAGTTTTATAATAAATCAATAATGATTTTTTAATATCACCTCGGAGAGTTACTTTCTTTTGAGTAATTATTCAAGCTTTGAATATGATGAATGGCTTATTAAGTAAAATTATTCTTAATTCTTTATTGTACTTATTGCTACACAGTTTAAAAGAAAAATTTTCTGAAGTATATAAGAAACGAGTTTTATATGGCATTCCATTATTTAAAAGATAATTATTCTTACCAGTTTTTTTTTCAAATAAAAGAATTTTTCGAATTTCTTTTAACTGGATTCAAACAATGAAATCCTAAGAATTTCCCTATCAGTTGTGTTATTACATATGATCAATTTTAAAATTTTTTGCTTTCGCAATTATAAAGTATATAAAGGAAAAGTATTGTAATCGACAAAAAAAATATCTAACGTAAAAGTTTGATGAATTTGCATGTTTCAGACTTCCCTTAAACCCAAAACAGATATTTTTGTAATTGTTTCTGTCTGTCTGTCTGTGTATTCAATAATACTTTGAGCTTAAAAGGTACAATATAATATATGGTCTTTGCACAAATTTGCAGGTTTCTATCAAATTATAAATGAAATCTATTAAGAGGAAATCTGTGTATCCAGCTGTCTAAATATAAATAAACACGATAATAAAAAATGAAAAGACTTAGTTGAATAAAAATTGGTTCATAGATTTAAAATTTAAATACCTATCAAAATTTGAAACTAAATCTATCAAAGATTTGAACGTCTGTCAATCTATGCTTTTGCATGCGTGCAACTCCGAAAATTAAAAAATGCCATAGATATCGTAAGTATATGGAATGTGGTATGTGATCTTGTGACTTCAATTGTACCTCTGTGTCAAATTTTGACTTCAATAAATTGGAGAAAAAGCTTTCAAAAATATGGTTTTTTTGGTACCTGTGTGCTAGCAGCACTAGTGATTAAAAGCGAAAAAAATGCATCGTCAAAGATCGTACTCCATTACATTCATAATTATTGTTCGTCTATGACATGTGAATAATAATGTACAAATATATTCATTAGAGCGAGAACAAGAAAATTTCACGAAAACTTCTGATTTACAGATGATTTCATTAAAAAAAATTTGAATATAAGAAGTAATTTTCCTCTCTACCATATAAAATAAATATTTAGAAATTTGCATAAAAGATAACTAATGGGTATGGTTTCCTAAAAGCTTTCACGTATAATCTCCATTAAAAGCCTTATATCCCATTTCCTCTGCATAAAAGTTGTGGACTTCGGGTAAAACTGCGAATACCTTGCATGGCGGTTATAAGTGTTAGTTACAAAATATATATCTTGAGTTATTATATATATCGTTATTTAATAACGAATATCAAACAACAAATATAGCATAAATATAACAAAATATATATCGTTAGTTACAAAATATATATCGTTAGTTACAAAATATATATCGTTAGTTACAAAATATATATCGTGAGTTATTATATATATCGTTATATAATAACGAATATCAAACAACAAATATGACATAAATATAACAAAATATATATCGTGAATTATTATATATATCGTTATATAATAATGAATATGAAACAACAAATATAACATAAATATAACAAAATATATATCATTAGTTACAAAATATTGTCGTGAGTTAAGTATTTTTACCGAACCTATCACGAATCACGAGAATATTGTGGATGCAGTTTTGCCGGCTGATTGACAGCAAAATTTGACACAAAACTACATTTGCAGTGACGGGATAATAAATCGAATTTCATCTATTTAAGTTATTTTGTTTGCATGCATTCGGAAATACAATTCGACAACCCCTCTTTTGATGAGTTTGGTTAAAATTTTATTAGTATATATATTTTAGATTCTAAATCTGCAATGCAAATTTTATCTACGTATCACTTTGCGTTTTGTAGCTATCGAGTTCATTTGTAATCGAATACACAGACTTCCTGAGAATAGATTCCATTCAGTATTTGATACAAATCTTCAAATTTGGTCGTTAATTCCATACATCAAATTTCCTCCCTCAAGCTTAAAGCGTTTTTGAGTTTTATTGATTACAGAGAGACATTATACTAAAAATTGCGTTTTTCAGACTCAAAAAGGTCTAAAATGGAGAAATTCGTCAAAATCTCGAAATCGAATTTTTAGAAGATTACAATACTTCCTCGTATGCGAGATATTTATCAATAGGAGAAATAATAAACAGTATACAAATTATTTTAAGAAAGAAAGAATCAATCTCTGAAATGTAGTTTCCTAACTGGAACTCCTCAATAAATAAAATTAATTCTAAAATTTGTCGGTTTTTTTTTCCAAAATTTATTTTTAATCGTTTTTTTTTATCGTAACAAGAATCGTCCTCTGAAATGTATTCTCATAACTTCACAACAGACAAAATTAATTCTTTATCATTACATTCCAAATAAAAAAAGGCCGCGTGGCCTGGTGGTGAGGTCTCGGCTTCGGAACCGGAGGGTTTCAGGTTCGAGACCCGATTCCTCCGAAGAACCGCCGTGTAAGGGGGTCTGTTGCACGTTAAATCCTTCCTGACCAAACGTCCTCCCGCTGGTGTGGTGTGGAGAGGGGGTGACAGCTCAGGTGTCGTCCTCGTCATCTGACCGCGGTTCAAAATTACGAGGTCCGTCCTAAAATAGCCCTAGTGTTCCTTCAAACGGGACGTTAATATAACTTAACTAAAATGAAAAGGCTAAATTATTAAATTTTAGTTTTGGATACAAGTGACTTTATTTTTCTTTGTTAATGAAAGACAATTATAAATTTACTAATCGTCTTTGACGATTAGCTGATTCTCTGGAGATATTAGTTATATTTAATTTCAGTTAAAGAGTTTAAATAAAATGCCATGTCCATGATTTCGTTACATTGCCGGACATTAAAGCCGTGTTATTTTAATAGTCTTATATGTCTTGTTCGTTATATATATGAACTTTTCAAAGGAGATTCGTCCCATGATATCATACTGCTATTATGTCCAACTCATCTATCTTCTAAATCTAGCGATATTTTAAACTAATTTTATTACTGATCTTGTAAACTACGTAAATATTAAACAGAATCCTTCTTTAGCTTTCACAATGGAAGAATATCTCTCAATCAAATATCTGATAAAATTGTTAAGATGGTTTGAGTTTCTTTTACAATAAACACAAAATTGTTTTAAAGTATACATAAAAATATGTTTAAAAGTTAGTTAATTTAAGGAATCTTACAACAACCAAATCGGCAGCATTACAAAGAAAATTTTTTAGACTTTGAAACGGTCCAAAAATCAGGTGTGGTAATATTTTTGGAAGTTACTGAAAAAAAACATCAAACCTCATTATTTAATTAATTAAAATTCTAATCAAGCTTTTAAAAAAATTGCTCCTGAATGCATATTTCCACCCTCAAAATTCTAGCTGGATCAAATGTTGCATTTGTTGGTCAAACGATCTGTCTTGTAGAGCGCCTATACACACACACATTCAACTTTATTATAAAACGAGATAATTATTTAATTGCCATTAATATCTTTCCTATAATTCCATACTTCCACGCCTAGAAAATGTCTTTTATCTTCATTCAGAAAAACAGTTTCCAAGAACTATTTCACTTTGGCAATGATAGATCTAATTAATATTCAAAGCATTTGGAATATAAGGAATAAATGATGGTTGAATATTTGAATCATGTAGATAACATGACAATTCGTCCCATCAATTTTGAAGTAATCTTGACTGATTGAACTTCTATGTGACTATGCGTTATTATGTTCCAATGCAACACCTTTACGGCTCACCAATTGTTGAGGTTTCTGTATGACGATAATTCCTTTATTCATTTCACAGCAGTTTACTTCTGAATTAGTGGAAATAAGAAATGAATTTATCTTCAAAATTTCGCTTCATTGACTTCATAATCTTGTAGCATAAACGTTGACTACTGAAGTGCTTATCAAGGTCACCATGCTTCCATTATTTGTTGCACCTGAAGTTTTTAAATACGATCCACTTTTCATCATCTGTTGTCTCACGCAGTAAAAATGGGTAATTTGTTTCACGATTTACTTATAAATGATTCATCTTTTATTTTAATGTCGTATAAATTTCATGAGTCTACTGACACATCAAAGGCTTTCAGCTGTCATTATGACATATTATTATTACTCTCCTCAATTTCTCGAGTCATCAAATGTCCATTGCAATTGATAAAATCTTTTTTTTTTTCTTATTTTCCAATTATAAAGTTCTTTATGGAATAATATAATTCTTTGAGAAATAAAGTTTAAAACACAAGCAAAGACAATGTTCGTTGCGTTTTAATAAACAAAGCCTTGTACGATATTATCAGATATATGATATTGCCTAAGTTTTAAAAGAAAATTATAAAGGCTGAAAAGTTATTAAACCATTACCTTTTTTCTGAGACATATTATATTGGAGTACATTATTTCAGCCAGTATCAAACCCTTTCATCCATTCCTTTTTGAGTTATACATTACTATTTCATACTTCTGCTTTAAAAGCAATATAATTGTATATGTTAATGTTTTATTTATGAGAAAATGAAGAAAATCTTCCATTAGTATTTTTTTATTCACAATACATTATTTAAAAAACACTATAAGAGAAGGATCAGGTTGCGTAACCGTATAACTTACGATTTAAAAAATGCCAACAACAAAATATTGAAGTGATTTGATTCCTTATCTTCCAACCTACTCTTGTGTGGACTATACATCAGCAATTCCGTTTTCTTCATTTCTGTGCAAATTTTGTTTTGAATTCGCCAATTTACTTTCTTCTATTTTTCAAATCTCCCACCCACGTTGAAGTGAAGTACTGCGATATATAAAAAAGATAAAATTCTGCTGCTGGGCCTGCATACCATTTCGAAATCTTCCCACTTCAGCCTAGTAACCTGGTTTCCGAACTGTAATGATGGTCATATTCCCCACTCTCACTGTAATCTGAAGTTTGCGTGTCAGTCACGACATTGAAACTCAAACTAAGTATCTTATCAGCTCGGAAGCTTCGTCGTTGGCTGCATCATTTAGAGGACTCTCCCTTTCTTTGCAAGGAAAAGACAAGAAATGAAAGGGAAATTCATTGACGATGAAAGGGAAATAAATTTAAATGTTGCGAATGGGAAAACATAGTGAAATTAATGATAGAAATTATTTTCATTAGTTTTCTTTTATGTCTGGTGTTGGCACTTAGTTTATGTGATATCTTTTCACCTTCTCAGATGAAAGAACCAAATTCGGATAATCTGATTGGTTGAAAAGATTTATTTTTATGCATTTAGAAAAAAGAAAATTTAAAGAAATGGCATGTTATATTTATTGCGATTTAATTTCTAGTAACAATAAAGAATTCAATAATTATGTGTATTGCCGTTCTAGACCGTTTGATTTGGTTCAACAAAATTTGGCACATACGTATATATATTTGGAGTGTAAAATGCGCGTTCAATTTCTTTTTGAAATTTTAATTAATTAAAAATAAAACAAGATTTTGGCGTTCTCCTTTAATAACTTCCATGAGTATTATTGCACAAAAATAATTTTCATATCTTTTTTAAAATTTGAACGATAATTTTTAATAATATTAATTTAATTTCTGTACAATTTTTTTCCTGGATTTTGATAACGTATAAAAGAAATTGCGGAATTGTGAATAACAATTATCATACCTATAATGATATTCAAACGGCTTTATTGTTGCAATTAAATTCAAATTGAAATTCCCTGTTCATCATTTGCGTAGTTTCAATAAGGATCAGGAGGAGTTTACAATATTACGAAAGATATATTCCTCGGATAGTCATGTTTTTAATGGTCGCGGGATATTATTCCACTGAGAAGACTTATTTACACATTACATAGACCAAGTGTAAGAATATTACACTTGGTCTTAATGTTGATTATGAGTAGAGGAAACCATGGACATGAAGTTATAGATTAGATGAAATAAAACATGACAGCTAATTCTTCTAACCTTTAACAGGAGTAAGAAAATGCGTGTATGTGTTTTTGCATCGTTTGACTGTCAGCTGAAAGCATAATTGGACCTAAAAATTTCAAAAGTCAACATTCATTCATTATTAGTGTTTATTAACATTACTCAGTTTGAAATATAAAAAGAAAGAAAATATCACTGCTATTTTAACTTCACAGACTTTTGTTTTTGCTCTATTTATCAACAAAAGTTCTCAATTACGTTTATTGATTTCTGAGACTATTGTGCTAAATAAACATCATTCTAATACATAATGGATTTATCTAGCATGTTGTATTGATTTGTTTACACACACAACAAGTGTAAAAATATTAAATAGCATAGATTTAATGTCTATTACGATTTGGCGTTTAGATATAGTTCGTCGATTAAATCATGAACCTCAAGTTATAGATTTGATGAAATAAAACATAGCTGCTAATTCTTCTAATCACAAATAACAAGAAGAAAAGGCCTGTGTGCAGTTTTGCATCTCTTGGCTTTTAGTTGAACACGTAATTGGACCCGAAAATTTCAAAGTCAGAAATGTGACTAATTTTTATAGATTTTAGATATGAAACCCTTACTGTTTATTAACATCATTCAATTTGAAATAAAAAAATATTATCAATATTCTTTTAACTTAATTTTTTAATTGATTTTTTTAAATTCTTGTTTTATTTGTCAATAAAAATTATCTTAAATATTTATTAAATTAGGAAATGTGGTAAAGAAACACAATAATAATATTTTATGATAATCTTTAGATTTAGCTAACATGTTCTATGTTTCTGTTCGAATTTAGAGGTTTTGTTCTATGTTGCGAGTTAGCAGAGAAACATAAAATTTCCAAATTCTGATTAATATTCTCATCGAAAATGTGTGGAAATTAGCTGTACCTATACCTTTCGACCTTTTCCAGTTGTGGTTAAAAATAAAATAGGTGATTCGAATTTAAATCTGTTAGTTTTATTAGTATTTGAATTTCTGCCTTTTTCATCATTGCAAAATTCATTTTCATTACAAAATAATTATTTCTGAGAATTCTTAGAATTAGGTAATTTATTTCATAATTCCAATTTCTTTTATTTCATTTTCTTTCCAGTTTTCATTCAAAGAATTGAAAATAATTTGAACATCTGCATTTGTGTCTATAAGAGTTCATAAAATGTTAAGTGTTTTGTGGAAAGTTTATGTTGTAGTATTTGCTATAGAAACGCTTATAGGATTTTACTTTTTCTCCATATTCTTAAAAAGGTATGCATTTTCTATTCAATAAAAAGAAAAATTTATACTAATCACAGATTATGAATAAATAAATAAGTGTGAGAACATGAATATTGTCTATAAATTTATAAACAATAGTCGTAAGCAAATACTTATGAATTACAGTGGTTTCAATGAAAGTTTAAGGTATGATTTTAATCTTTTTCACTTAAATTTCATTTTTTCCGCTTAAAGACATTTATTTTATCATAAACAGAGTTACTTAAGTATAACTTCTAAAAGAAATTAAATAAAAGAAATGAAGTTAAATTTTTAAAAATTTACTAGAATTATAATCGTATTAAAAATAGTACAGTACACTCTCGAGCATCTTGCCTAATGTGGCGTTAAAGCTGGCTGGATAGCAAAAGTTATATGAACTAATTTTTTTCCCACCATTATCAAAAGACGAAATTGTTATACCAAAACTCACTGTTATAATACGTATTTTCTCACTTCTTTTTTAGTATTAAGCGATCCATTTATCTCAAGCCATTTAGAATGTATACACAGCCACTGCCAGATGAATCATAAAAGCAGTTGCCGGTAACTTGTCAAGTTAAAGTAGAAGACTCTGGACTGGTAGTTTATATATGCTTATATACTACATTGTAAGTTTCAAGAATTTATTAGAGAGAAACTAAGTTAAAGGTTATAAATTGTTCACATTTTAACATAAATTCTGTAATGCCTAGCTTAAATGCAAGAAATATAAATAAAACATTAGTGTAAATCGTAGGTCTGGTTCTTAAATAAATCGTCTCAAACTAATTTTATTTTTCGCTTTATTTTTTAAAAATCTTAATAAATTGCATGTTAAATAATTTTCGCTTTCATTTTTCGCTGATATGAAAAAGTAACCCTAAGATAAAAGTCAAAACTTACTTAACTTATTAACTTATTTAACCAAAATTAATTCTTGAAAATACGTCTTATTTAATTAAGATAAAAGAAAACTAGGCCGGATAGTACGGAAATCGGATAGTCGCGATAGTTGAGAGTGTACTGTATTCGAAAAGCTCAGTGAAATTTCATAATGCTCAGTGAAAATTGCAATAATTGTAAGGTTTTTGTTGGGAAAGCTTCAGAAATAATTCCCCGAAGCTATATTATGCTATGATCTATGAAATGTTCTAAACACACTTTGTACTTAAAGAATGTAAATCCAGAAATACTGATTTTTTTATACAAATTCATAATTCTATCCTAATTTGTAGCTGGGTTGTATGTATGATATTATTTATTTACTTCAGTAAATAAATAGAATAAGACATAAAACTGCTATTGAAATGATTCACAAACTTTTGTAGACTCGTTTTCCGTTATATAAAACGATTGTTTCAATTAACCAAAGAACGATTCGAAAATCACTATAAAGAAAATTATTATTTTATATCTGAATATGTCGTACGATTTGTACGATTGTAATTTTAATACATTTATGAAAATATCTTTTTTATTATTTCAATCATTAATGATTGAAGGAATCATAATATTCCCTCTAAACATTATTATTATTATCAGTCAGAAATAATAGCATTTTTAAAGTTTTCTGTAGAAAATAAAAGTACAAGGAAATGATTAAATTTGTTTAATTCTCATAGAAATTCATGGTCAAATTCATTTACAAGCAAAATATTTTGTCCCTTGGAAATTCGAATAGGAGAATCTAGGAAATAGCAAAAATATATAAATACTTTAAAAAATTCCTGAATATGTAATTCAGAATGATAAATAAATATATAAAAGGACTGAACTTTTTTATTTATTCAACACAAAGTTATTTTTTACGAAGGGATCGACCACAAGAAAAGTTAATTAAAGAGATAAAACAAACACATATTTTAAATATTACATTTATTTAAAAAGCTAAGCATTTGTGTATGATTTTTTTTTATTTTTTCAAAACAATCATAAAATAAAACTTTTACATAAAGTGTTGACGCGCTTTCATTGCAATAAGAAAAATGAACTTTTGACAATATATTTTACTTCATTCCTACAAACATTATGTGCATGTATTGGCACTCTACAAGCCTGATCATTTGACCGAAAGTTATCAAATTTGGCACATATATGGCTTGAAAAATAAGAATCTGCAATTCGAAGCGGGTTTTTTTGGAAATTTTAATTTATTAAAAACTAAGAGAAATTTTGATGTTTTTCTGTCATAACTTTCAAAAATACTACAGAGCGAAAATAATTTTTATATCATCTCAAAATTAAAAAAAAATCTTTTCAATGATACCAATTTTTTTGCCATATATTTTTTCACATTTTTTAATATTAAGATTATTTTATAGTAGTTTATTTCATTATTGAAATGAAACTCATATCGCTTTCTTTGTTACTACTGGTATTTATTCCGTTGTTGATAATCAAACTACAAAGAATCAGCTTATTTTTTTCATATTGAATAAATTTCAGCATAATGCACGCTTATAATAGAAATTCTGAATTATTTTTTCATTGACAATCAAGATTTAGCAACAAAATCATGCAACTGCGAAAAGTGTTTTTACTCGAATGCTCTGCTATAAACAAAAAATGTTCTTTCCTGCGATATAATTGAACGCATATAGATAAAAAAAATCAAAAAAAAATACATAGTACTATGATCGGAACGGTGTAAGGCTTAGGCATGCAAGTTCTACTTCTAACAAATTTTAAAATTTAAAAATAAATTTTACGAAGGAAATTGTTTATACCAAATTACCTAAATATTTAATAGAAAACTTTAAGGACCTTTAATCTCGATGAATCAATTGTCATCGAAGACTGCCAGAATTTTATACAGATTAAAGAAATTAAATAGTCCTTGTTATAAAAATCATACTTATTCAAAACAAACTGAAATCTCTTAATTTGATTTTTGTTTTTTTGAAAAACTGTCATCAAAAAACAATTTCTGTGAGAATAATTTTTAACATATTGATAAATTTTAGCTCAAACCCACAGCCCCACATTTCCGAATACAAGCCTTGATTCATGTTCTAGTAAAATTAAATACTGTAAAACCCAGTAAAATTAATGAATGTAAATTGGCAGAAAATAAAGAAAATTCATAGCACATTGAGCAAAACGGTATAAGACTTAGGTATAGCACATTGAGCAAAACGATATAAGATTTAGTCATATAAGTTATATATCAAACAAAATTTGAAATTTCAAAATAAATTTTCCCGAGGAAATAAGTCATACCAAATTATCTAAATATTTAATAGAAAACTTTAGGGACCTTTAATCCGAAAAATCAAGTACTCACCAAAGACAGCCAGTATGCAATACGGATTAAAGAAATTAAATAATCCTTGTTGTAAAAATCACATTTTTTTCAATACAAATTGAAAGAGTTGCATTTTTGTTGTTTGAAAATTGTTATTAAAAAAGCATTTCTGTAATAATAATTTTTGACATATTGATAAATTTTCGCTCAAACTTAGCGCTCCACACTTCTGAACTCAAACCTTAATTCATGTCCCAGTAAAATTAAATACGGATCAAAGAGATAAAACAATCCATTCTTCACCCTACTTGTAATTAACGTGGGCTCATGTGCCTCTAAAGTCACTGGAGCGTTTCTGGCTAGTCCAGGGCAATTCTTCGCTGTGCCTCAACTGTGAATTCTATGGTGGGAACAATGTTCCATGGGAAATTATCCTCTTTTTTTTTCATTTTTCTTTTCTTTTGATCAGATTCTTTTCCCTTTCGTCGCAAAACTGCCTAATGTTGGAAAGTGGGAAAATTATACTATTGTTTGAATATGTTACCGTATCTGATTATTTTTGAATTTCCGGCCATCGGATTGGACAGAAATCGCCCCGAAATGACATTTTTCTTTTCTTTTTTTGTTTATGTGATAAGGCTGTTCGCAAAAAGGACCCGATGTATACATGGATCCCGGTTACAGAGACCGCTGGGTGATATGCATACGATGCAGGTAAGTTTTTTCCATCTCTTTAGTTATGCTTCTATGGCTCTTTCACCATTAGATGTAAACACCTGAGTTATACTATGCAAATCAAAATGAATTCCAGATGATATACCTAGCGTCCTTATGTTCATTTTTTTAAATTATATAATTTTTAATATAGAAATTTAGAAATTTTTCTTATCTTTACCAATTTTGATTAAAATAAGATTATCAACTACACCCCAAAAAATCAACTTTTTTCATATAGAAATTTAAAAATGTAACTTATTTTTTTCTAATTTCAATTAAAAGGAGATTATCAACTACACCAAAAAGATCAACATTTTTAATGTAGAAATTTAAAAATTTCTCTTATCTTCTCCAACTTCGATTAAAATGAGATTATAAGCTTCACCAAACAAATTTTAAACCTTGAGCTTTCACAAAGTAATTGCTGACCACACCAAACATTTTTTTAAAATGCCGAAAAGTAATATTTTCATGAGTTTGGTTAATTTATACAGAATGATGCAGAATTTGCCTAAACAATTCGTGTGGGGTCTCTGTGCCAAATATTTGAAACTTTTAAAATATTTACATTATTTTCTTTTAATAGAAATGGTAATATTGTAGACAAAATAGTAGTTTTTGTACTGGGGAAATAGTTTTTAATCAATACAAAATTAGTTGTTTAGTAAATTATCTTCAATTTGTGCTAAAACTATATGCATCATGATATTTGAGATCAAAATTTGAATAAAATATATTTAATAAATAAGTGTTCTATATTAAATTTGTCTCTTGAAATTAAGGCTTCAGTGTTAAAAATCGATATTAGTTATAATGCAGAAGTTCAAAATATATTATCACATGAGACATCTTTCGTTTTAAGCAAGTTATGAATTCAATTATGAATTATATTAATCTATAGTTTGAGGTCAACTTTCATAATTTCTCACATTTCTCATAGTTGTAATTGTTGCACTTATTATATATACTAAAAGTTTTGTAAAATCTTTTTAATTTAATGAAAATTATTGTAGTATTTTTTATTATTGTAGTATTGTAGTATTATTGTAGTATGTATTAAAGTAGTATTTTTTCATAATTCATCAAGAACAAGTTGCATGCGTTTTTAATAAAATGTTTTTCTCTAGTTGTGAAAAAGTCACAGATTATTGGTTTTATATCATTTTATTTTATTGGTTATTTTGTACTTTGGTTATATGCACGCCTTAATCATAACTGTACACCTTAATCATAATCGATAAATTATTTTCCATATGTGAGTTGAGATCTTGAAAGAGCACAATAAAATGGTAAAATACAATTTTACAAATGGCTTCAATTTTCATAAATGATGAAACACCAAGATATTGATATGCGGTCCTATCACCTGAAGGAAATAAGACAAAATCCGTTTCGAAAATTATAAATATTCTGTGTTATTTAAATACACTAAATTTTTGTAGAAACAAAGTATTACCGTGATTATTTGATTAAATAGAACAACTGTTTGATTGTATGCCTTTAAAATGAAAATTTGAATTTAAATCGTTTAGAAGAACAAAAACTTTAAAAATTAAAACCAATTTTTAAAGTATTCATTTTCAAAACTGAAAAAGTATTATAAAAATATAATACTGGCTAAATTTTTTATTGCAGAAAATCAATTCATTTGTATCCACACGGTGAGGAGTGAAGAATATATTTAATTAAACTTCAAAGTTAAGAATACCTATAAATTTATAATTTATATTTTATTTTTGTTCCTTTTTGAATTCCATATATATAGCGCTTAATTATTACGGACTTCAATTAAAATTATTTTTTGCCTTAAAAGATGAATTTAATTAAAAATCAAACGATTATGAGTAGTGTATGGTTTTATAATTATTATTTTGATAATTCTCAAACTATTTCCCATACAAAGCGAATTATTTCCATGAGTAAGAGGCCTTGGCACGAGAACAACCTTGGGAAAATCAACAATACAAAAAGGGAAAAGATCTTCTGGAAAATACCATTTTTGAAATTATGCAAAGGCCATTAACAAAGGGATGCGAGAAATGTTATTATTATTTATTTCAGAAATTTAAATTCCTATCACTCGATCGGTTATTATTTTCTTCTAGGATATCCAAGACATATATTTGATTATAATATTTTGGAAATTCCCTTGTTCTTTTAAAAACATATCGAATTATTTTTTATTAATATGCTTTTTCATGTTGTTAAAGCACGAATGAAAACTTGAAATCAAAAACGTTATTGATGAAACATATTTATTATTAGTTTTCTTCTTTATTGTTACTATGTTTACTTCATTTTTTGCGAAATAAATATTTTTTTTTAAATTGAGTAAAAAAATTCCATAAGCTTATTAAAAAAATATTTTTAATTAAAAAAATGTTTTTAATTTTTTAAAAAAATACTTTTTAAACTAAAATGAATAATATTTAAAATATGAATGTAAGAAATAAATAAATTATTACAAATGTTGAAATCAAATTTTTTAATACAACCAATTATTTCAACAATAAAGCTGTTTTTTAGTTTAAATTTACTCAAACTTTTAAATAAAAGTTCTTGCTTTAAAGTGATTTTTAAAAGGTGAACTCTTATTTACATAGTAATTAGAATATGTTGAAAAACAAAACTACAATAAGGCAAATACAAATATGCTTCTTAAAGTAAGCAAAATCAGCTCACACATTTTAGAAAAAGAGAAAATGCTACATTCTTTTTAAAGCTCACAATAAAATGCAATAAAGAATTGCCTTACTTCCTACTATTTTCAAAGCATTTTTAAAGCATGTCTTCATAATAAATATTAGCTCATATATAAACATTTATACATATAAATCTTTCAATAAATTACTGCAGGAACTTTTTTCAATAATAAAGGTACAAATTTAGTTGCATAAAATATTTCATCATTCTTGATTCTTGAATAATCAACATTTGAAAATGTTAGAATAAGCTTCTAGAGAAAAAGCGTTTAATAAATGCGCTATTCTGGTATTTCTTTAAAAAATTATGACATATTTTAAAGAATTATCTTCCTCCGTGACAATATGTACTTACTATAAACTTAATGGTAAGAAAATGTTTCAAATCCTAAATATTTAACAATAAATAAAAAGAAGGAACGGACGAATAAGCGGAATCAATAATTCCGCTTTTTAAACAAAACTGCTTTTAAAATGAAAAACACTTATTATATCTAAATATAATAAGATAACAGAGGAACCAAGAAAAAATAAACATTAAAAGGAACTCAGCTGCTCAAATTAAATTTAAAAAAAACAGCAGAAAAATATTTAGATAACAAAATATTACTGCAGTTTCCAATTTTAGTCAATTATATTAGCACATAATAAATTAAAGATTTAATTAATTATATAATTATTATGAAAACAAAAGCATGAAAAAGATATTTTTAAATTTGAACAATATATACATATAATGTTGCATTTTTTTGTTAATTATTTAATAATAAAATATAGTATTGATACTATTTGGTCAATATTTGTTAAAATATATTTTTAAAGGCCATTCATTTATTTCGTTGTGTCCTTTGGAATATTTCAATTAACATGTATTTATTTAGGTTCATTAGACTATTCATTTAACTATTGTTATATATATATATATATATTTAAGTAAATTCTTTCGTATCGGTATTTTTTAAAATGTTGTTTTATAGTTTTTCATTTCTTTACAGTAACAATCCAATTATCAAAATTTTAAGAAGATTTAGTTATTTAACAATGCTGTCTCAAATTACAATAAAAAAATATTGTCTTAAATTGCAGTAAAAAGGGAAAGCTTGTTATCAGACAAGATTAGTTGGACACTTATCTACAGACATTTAAGCTTTATTTATTGTTATAAGTTTTTTGCTTACAATACAGTATAACAATAAATATAACTATACAGTATACTCCACAAACTTTAACTAACAAATTTCAGTTCTTTAAATCTATATAAATGATTTAATGAACCTACGACAACCACTTAAAAAACAATTTAAAATTAAAATCTTAACTGAAATAATTGGATTAAGAATTGTGATTGTTAAAAAAAATCATTATTTAAAATTATATTATTTCAAACTCTAAAAAATATAATAACAAACTATTTTAATGATATATTATCATCATTTGTATAAAATTATACAAATGATGCAGGTATGCAATACTTTTCAGTGCTAGGTTAAATCAATAAAATTAATGGGATTATCTGTATATTTGCTATTGATTGATAATAGTAAAAACCCTTAATAACATAATTAATTATAAACTAATTAATTTTACGGAATTTAAACATAAGAAATACATTTAAATAATATATTTATTGCAAGGATATTTACATTATTGTCTATGGATTTGTATTATTTTGTTAGCTTGTTACTTTAGAGACTTTAGAGAATAAAATAGTCTTCTCTCTCTCTCTCTCTTTATATATATATATATATATATATA